>JAJLUN010000093.1:0-60880 GCA_030564365.1 Blastobotrys arbuscula | reverse complement strand
CCCCTCATGACGACAACAGCCACACCCACATCATCTCTCACACAGCCTTGTTGTACCCTGTGCACATCGGTCAGGGCCACCGCACCGCAAATTAAACTCACACATGAGTAAGTTTTAATTAAAAGCTATACAACAACGTCTCATTCATTCAATAATAATAATATCATTGTTCAATGTTCGACGTGCCGCAAAATATTTTTGATCAGATAACCTTATTCTTACTAGAGCAATACCATTGTTAGTAAGGGTTCCAACAGTTGTGCATTAGTATCCATAGCTACCCTGTGCATCAAACTCAATTGATTATTGTAATAAAAAAGCTTTCAATATGTTTGTACCTTAATATAGATTTACCCGATAAGCATATCTATTAAGTTTCATTCATTCCAAATAATAAGTTTTGGTTCTAATATTTTAACTATCCGGCATATCGTCAGGAGGTCACGACGGTCTCCGGGAGTAAGTGATCAGTAAGCTTCAACAAACAACCTTACTCGTTCCATGCATGTGCCCATAAATTTATTCCAGGTCGGTGTTGACACTGAAATCATTCACGGGTTAACTTTAAGTTTCGGATCTGTTAATTTATACAGGGGCAAATGTACGTCACCCACTTCAAAAGTCTCGGCAGGTTCCTTTTTTTTTTTCTCTTTAGAACAAATCAACCAATAAGAATAAGTTGTCCAAAAGTTTCAAAAGTTCCAACTCATAATATTTCTAGAACGGAACCGAACTAACTGTTGTTAACGGGGACATTATAATTTTTGAAAATCAATTCACTTGGTAATTTAAATTACTTGCATGCGTTACGTAACGTCACCTTAATAATATTCAAACCCTCTCGAGTCACACAACCAAAAAAAAAAAAATTTGCCTCTCAAGCAGAGCTAAGAAAAATCGCCACGAGTGGGTATAAAAAAAAACAAAAAAATGTCTCAGTTTTTTGCAAACGCAACGTTATAAATACTTTTTACCCACTTGAGACTTACTATTGTTTTTATTTTATATAAGTTTTTTTTTTTTAGAACTATAAAAGCAAGAATAATATTTTATTTTTGGGATCGTTTCTCTTTTTCTTTTTCTTTTTTTTTACCAACTTGATTATATAAAAGAGAACGTATCCTTTTAAACAAGATGGGTTTAGCAAGTAAATTGGCACAGAATCCTGACTTACAAGCACAAACACAGCCGAATAATAATAATAATAGCAGCAGCATGTACGGTTATCCACCTCCGCCGCCACCACCACCACAACAGCAGCAGCAGTATGGTCAATATGGCGGGTTCCAACCACCACCACAACCGCCACCACAGTACTATCAACAACATCAACAACATCAGCATTATGCTCCACCAGGATATCCACCCCAGCAACAAACACGAGGTCCTGCAGCTATGCCTGGTGGAATGCCCGGGGGCATGCCTCAGCAACACCGACAAGTACCACCTCCCCCACAACAACAACAACAATCATTACAGCCGCCTCATCCACAACAAATACTACAAATTTTGCAATCATGTGTTAGAGAAAATAGACTAGAGCAATTTTACCCACCTCGACGGTTGGAAGATTTAGCCCAACGGATTGGGCCACAAGTACCTCGGGTAGTCCAGCAGTGGCAACTGCCTCCCCAACTAGGGATCGACTTGGTTAAATTGGCACTTTATGATATTGTATTATTTTGTGACGATTCGGGTAGCATGGCATTTGAAGAAAATGGGGAACGAATTGAAGATTTACGACTGGTCATGCAACGGGTTAGCTTTGCATCCGCGATGTTTGATGAAGATGGTATTGATGTTAGGTTTATGAACAGCAATTTGGAAGGTAATAATATTAAATCTGATCAACAAGTTGGCGAATTAATGAGTACCATTAAGTTTAGAGGGTTGACGCCATTAGGTACTGCAATGGAAGCCAAAATTATTGATCCAATGTTGGTACGACCTGCTAAACAAGGTAGACTAGCCAAACCAATTTTGGTGATTACTCTAACAGATGGCCATCCGGCCGGTGAAAATAATAGTAAAATTTTCAAAGTTATTCGAGATACTAAACACCGAATGAGCCGAACTCCATATGGGCCAGGGGCAGTTGCTTTTCAATTCTCACAATTGGGTAACGATTTAAGAGCAACGGAATTTTTAAATAGATTGGATGTTGATCGAGAAGTTGGTAACATGGTCGATTGCACGTCTACATTTGAGGTTGAATCGCAACAACTGGCTAAAAAGGGTGTCGATCTTTCTCCATCAATGTGGATTGTCAAAATGATGTTGGGTGCAATTGACCGAAGCTATGATGAACAGGATGAGTAGGTGATAAGTTTATAATACATACTATTTATTGGTTTATGCTTTTTAATTTTTTTCAATTTTTTTTCCTTTCTTGTAGTGTATATATATAAAGAGAATATAAGTGATTAAAACAATTGGGATGGTTATTATTTTAGCGCCGCACCTCGCGCGGCTAATTAGTTATAATAAAAAAACACGCATGTAAATATTATTATACATAATATATATATATATCAAAATTCTAAAACAACTATTAAACCGAAATTTCTAATTAGTTTTTAACTATCTTTTTTTCCAAAATCAGCCAATGACATTGGCTGAGCTCTATCAGTCTTGAAAATCAAATATGGCTTTCGTTGCGCTAGATCCAAAATAGTTCTGGCAAATTCAGTATTGGCCCACGCAAACCATGGTCTAGTGTAAGAATCTTCACTACCACCTTCCATATCAACCACCACTGATTCATGCATCAACCCCAACCCTGCGGTACTCTTTTTGATAACCTCCAAATCGTTTCTAATTTCATCATCATCATCTGAAGTTCGAATCTTTAACAAATGTGACATTGGCCATGCATTTCTTGTACCGGCATGAGGGCCACCAATACCATTAAAGTATTGGCCTTCCAAGTAGTATGGATTACCTGCTTTTGATAAGATCATTTTTCGTGTGTTTTGATAAATCTTGTTATCTCGATCACAGAAGCCCAAGTCTGGCAATGATAACAATGAAGGAACGTTGGCATCGTCCATTACATTGAAGGAGTAATACCCGTCAGTTTCAAACGCCAACACTTTACCAAACTCTGGATGTTCAAAAGTACCATGCTTCCAAATACTCTGTTCGATATCTTTACCCAACTTGGACAATTTTTTGCTCCATTGTGGGTTCTTCTTTGATAACATTTTGCCGGCTCGTTTCAATTCTGCACTGGCCATGGCGTTCCCTGGGATAAAGAATTGGTAGATACAAGCGTCGTCACTTGGTCGGAAAGCTGATCTGACCAAATCGGTATTGTTGTTTACCGGATTACCGGCCCCTTTTAATGACAAAGTTTCAGTACTCAAAGTAGTTTCCCGCAAAAAAGTGTATGGAGATTCATTAAGTGATCCATCTTGTGCAAAAGTTGGGGTTTGCATATCTTTCAAAGTATTGTATGCAGATTCAACAGCTTTGAACCATTGTTGATCCATCCATGAATCGTCTCCAGTAGCTTCATAAAAATCATTGCCCAATGCAAAGAATGCCGCCAATGAATCGATTTCGTATTTACATTCAAATACAAAATCGTCATCAACTTTTGGGAACACTTCATCTTCTTGTTCATCATCAACTGGTTTCAATCCAGATTCTTTTGGAGGTTGGAATGCGTTACAATATGGTTGTTTGATAACCATTTCTGCTTGGGTATGGATAGCACCTTCTAACAGTTTTCGTAACTTTGAATCAAATGGTGCCAAAGATTGATAATTATACAATTGATTTCGTGAATCTCTCAACCATTCTGCATTGATATCCCCAGTGATTACAAAAGACCGTGGTCCTTTGCCATCCAAATCATCGGTATGCCATCGAATAGTGGTATCCAAAGTACTTGGGAAACAGTTTTCAAACAATCTTGCCAAATCCGGGTCTTCAATTCGTGATGTTACATCTTTAATAACATCTTCGACCAAATCGCTGTGGAAACTCCGACACTTTTGTTCAGGTCGTTGGAATGGCAATTTCAATGGCCCCTCGGAGAATGGCCCGTGCTTTTCTGTTGAATAGTCTACATATGCTGGGCATGATGGTAGTGGGAAATGATCAGAGTCGTCTCCTCGTCGGAATAAATCAAATGCTGGGAAGGCTGTGGCGATGCTGGCTACTAACAATGTAGTACCAATAGCCCACGAACTAACTTTACTAAAGTTTGTCATTCTTTTTTTTTTATCCTGATCTTTTTCTTTCTCCTCAGTATCCTTTGTGGGTGGAGAAGTTTGTTTAGACATTTTGAACAGTTGGTGGAATTTGGATCCAATTTATACCTCAATGCCTTATTGCCTAATTATTAATTAATAATTACCCCTCGTATCTCCTAACGAACTAGAATGTATAATATTTCGGGTAAATCTAAATTGCATGTATATGGTATATCCCACGTTAACTTTACCTTTCGCTGGTAAATCCTTTACCAATTGAAACTTTCCAAAATACCTGCTTTTCACCAACTACGTTCGGGGTCTTACTCGAACAGCAAAAACCTTATGCAAGAAATCCTATTGAGTTAATAGAAAAATCGCCGTGCTTATGATCTAACGTGACTTTCTTCCTTTCTCGCTACAATTTTTTATGAATGCAACAACGCGTAATTATGATCGTATCCTTTTTTTGTTGTTGTCTTGGTAGAATTAAAAAAAAAACTAAAGTTACATTGGAATGGGGGAAGGAAACGAACTTTATATTTACCGTTACATACGTATACCCTCAGGCTGGCCCTGCATGCCAAAAATAATAAGCTTAAGCTTAACACACTTGGTGCGCTTAAAAAGAGTGCGGGGGAGTAGCGGGGGTTGGGAGCACTGAGACTTCTTGCTCGGCTTGAATTTAACCCGTTTAGGCTTTTTTTGACTTTATAGCCGGCCGGCCGGCCGGGCCCGCCGCCGAGCTCTCTTAAATACCTGTCTTTTTTTGCTTTCTTTCTTTCTTTTACGGATCATCATGGCATTCCGTAAGGGCTCGTTATGGGTGGTGAGCTACGGATAGCCACTATACAAAATGTTTGTAATTAAAGATATGCTAATGTCAAAAGAATGGAGAGAAAATGTAAAAAGGGGGGTGCAAAAAGAAAAAAAGAATTTGATAATATAGTATAGTATGATGAATAATAAAAGATTGGCCGCGACCGTTGAGATCACCACAATCTAATGTTAACCTTATTTGATACTTTTTCTATGAATGAGTAGATTGAGTTAAGATTTGCTGCGGCCTCCCCTAATCATTGATTACTGTAACTATAACCATAAACCTTTCGGTTGATTGCTCACGTGGGGACTACCAGCTACCACAATATCACGGTTTAAAATGCCTTAACAGAATTCAAATGGTTCGTGTAAATTTAAACCTTAACTTTACCATCATGCATTAATTAACATTTGCATTACAACATCTTACTATAATGTCTCAATAGTCTGCAATGTTTTTTGCCCTGAATCCAGGCCACGTTTTTAGTCATCGCGAAATTTTTATCCCCTTTTTGGATAACTTATTTTGGGTTCCCCCGCTCGGATTTCCTACGCACTACTAACCTTACTTACGCTTATAACTAAAAAAGTTATTAGATTGTTCATAAATATCAAGTATCTCTAAGTATTTACACTTATACTATTATCATCCACCAGTTTATCCTTCCCGCCTTTACCTCCAATAGACGGAACCACATTTTTGCCATTGGCAATTGTCATGGTATTTGTATTTTCTTGTTCTTCCAAATCATCTTTTTGATGCTCCGTCAGTGCCTGAGAAATGGAATCCAACAACCCATCAATTTTAGAAGGCTCAACACCACAACTTGTCGCCAACAAACGCCGATAATCGTTCATTTTATCGCCGACACCTGCCTTGGCATGTAAATTGGTAATATCTTTAACCAGATTTTTGCGGTCTTGTTGCAGTGACTGCAATTCACGCATTAACTCACTAACCAACTGCTCATCATCTTTATTGTTCATCATACTACTATCAATTCTACCTTCCTCTTCTTGTACTAAACTTGCCAAATCGCGTGCTTGTGTTCGCTCCACCAGCTTTGCCAAGTTTTGCGTTTTGATGGATACAATTTCATGGCCATCTTGAATTTCCAACCTCACTCGATCTTCTTGACCAATTGCTTGTTCTTGTTGGCGAATACTCTCTTCAGTTGCCGCGATATCTGCATGCATTTCAGTTAATAAATGCTGAACTTGTTCCAAATCATTCTCTTTTTCTTTCAGTTGATTGTCATAAATAGTGGCCAGTTTTTCTAAATGTTCATTCAACATTGGTGAAACGGTTTGCGATGCTTTGATGGCACTTTCTGCAACATGTGGTAAAGGCAATTTCAATTTGCCAATATCAGTAGTTGACGTGGTTTTAGCAAAGTTGATGGTCCCATCATCTTGGTTATTAGTAGTAGTAGTATCTTTTTCCTTGGTAGTGGTAGTGGTATTCTCCTCATTAGTAGTGTTAGTATTGGTGTTGGCTGCTGTAGTAGTATTATGGGTATTGATCGTATTATTATTAGTAGTAGTAGTAGCAGTAGGGCTGGATTTTAACTGTGCCTGATAAACCGCGTCTGATTCCAAATACTTTTTCATATCCACATCTTGGACCAGAAATTCGTGTGCAGTGACACCACTTTTATTTTGAACCCACGCCGACGCGTGGTATGATAACAATACTTTGCATAGCTTTCTGGCCTGGTGTCGAGCGGCGATATGCAACGCTGTATCTCCATTAACATCCTGACGATCCAAAAACGCCGTTAGTGCATGCATTGGCTGTGTTTCTGATAATTTGGCCAAAATAATTTCGGTGTAATATCGGGTGCTGGAAAGTTTCGACCTCGATGACGTGCTAGATGCAATATGATGAAGGATCGATCGCCGCTGTGGGTCGATGTAAAATATAGTTTCTCGTAATAATTCAACGACTTTTGGGAATGTTCTTCTATCATAACAATTGGTAAACATTACTGCTCTCATTAATGGGGTTTGCCCAACCAAATTCGTGGCATGAATATCGGCACCAATACTTAACAATACCTCAATAATTTTCAAAATACCCATTGAACATGCCCAATGGAATGCAGTGTGTCCTTCATCATCAATAACTTGATTAATTTGAAACCCTTCTGGAGGATGGATCAAAAAATCGGGAATCCTTTCATCATCCGGTGCCATAAAATAATCCAAAAGTTTATTTGAATATTCCGCGGCAATCATATCAGCATCCAAAAACTGTCGATTCTGCATTGAAACCGCTACACTATTATATTCTTCCAAATCATTTCGTAATCCATCTAATTCCCCCAACTCATGTTCAGACATAAAATCTGAAGGTGAACTGGATCGCGATGATACCGACGCGCTATCTGCACTCAGAATTTCATCCACATCATCTTGAAAGTTTGGGAACGTAGTCTGTGGAGGAGGGATTGGATTAGTTGGTGGATTATTAGGTGGTCTGCCTCTACCTCGTTTTTCACTTTTTATTGTAGCAGTTTTTCTAGCCTTTTTTGGCGGTGGCAATGATCCATCTGCTGCTGATGCTGCCGCTGCCGCTGCTGCTGCTGCTGCTTTAGCCGATTTACTTTTTGGAGCATGTTTGGGTGCAGGCGGTGGACTGTTTTCACTAGGTGTATAATCAAATAATGGTGATAATAACTTACCTACATCGTATTGAATTCCCACTTCTCTTGCTCGTTCCAACGGCACCCACGTACCTTGATATTTACCATACCCACCTTGAACTTTTTCATGTGTCTCTCGTTGTATTTCTCTTTCCAGAATTCGCGTTCTCTGGGGTTTATCGAACCCTGCGACTTTCAAAATATGTGTCGCGTTCACCCATCCATCGCCCATCCGTCTCATCACGGCTACATCGCGACATGGAAATTCATAAACGGGGACCTATTCATTAGTTAGTATTATGAAAACAATTTTTTGTTTTTTTTCTTTACGTACCCCCGAGTAGGTTGCTTTATAAATAGTAGTGGGGTCCATTTATCTTAATTTTTTTTTTTTTTTTTTAAATGGTAGTTTGAAATTTTAGTATGACCAGGTCGCGTCGTAAACTTTTTTTTTTTTTTTAAAATTTGGTGGTGGCTTTTTTTTTTTTTTCTTGTTACAAAAATATTGTTGCACTAAGAGAAAAAAATAAAAAAAGATGTTTTAGTTAGACTGCGGTAGTTAAACCCAAGTATCAAACTTTGTCAAACCCAAAAAAAAACAATTCCAACAATTGCAATGATACTAAAATATTTGTATCCTTTGCTAGTAGTTAGTAGTAATGTCAATGATTGATAATAATAATAATAATAATAATGTCTGTAGAATGGGATCGAGTAAACTAACAAAAAACCAAAATATAATAAAAAGTATGAGTTGGGAAAGGAAGCGTGCGTTTGAGTAAATAGAAATTGGGAGGTTCGTGTTTTTTTTTTTTTGGTAAAATTTACACGCTGTGTGCTTGACTAAATTGTTAAATTAGTGGCGCGGCGAGTTTTAGCGCTGCCAAAAAAAAAAAAAGAGGTGTTTAAACGCCACATGCCGGTTTTGTCGCGTCAGTAGGCTTGGATTAAGCGCTATCCAATTTCGATCCCTGGGAGGATACGACATTTTTTTTGCAATAATGTTGTTTTTTTTTCTCGATTTTGAAGATTACACGATCGATCGATTTAGTGTTAAAAAGAAAAGTGGATTGCAGTTGGTGCTCTGTTGAACATATATCGCGAACGATTGAGGTGTTCATATGTATGACTGGAAACTATTACTTTAAAAAATTAAGCTTTTTCATGAAATATTTTATACATAGGTTAATAATTACGCACGTAAAAAAAATATACCAGTTGGGACCATTTATAAAATGTTTGTACATACGGTACAAATCTACATATCATATCGCTTAAGTGGTAATTGGCTAGTACTTGCTCGGGGACTCAAGATGTCAAGCGTTTAGCTACAAAGCTTGTTTGTTTTTTTCAGCTGTCGTGCTGGGCTACCTTACTAGTGCCAACGGCGCCAGTATCTGGCTGGCTTGCTATCTCAAGTGAGTTAATTGAGCACCCAATTGGTAATATTAGGGTTTTGGGAAGATTTTTTTCTATTGTCTCATGCAGCCGCACGTTAATGCGGCTTATGAAATCCAATCCAAATATACCAATACCTTATTACATAATACTTCAATATATGTATGATCAGTCGAAAAAATGTAGAAATATATATAGCAAAAAACTAACAGCGTCTTTCATAGAATTACGATTAAATTTCGAGTACACAAGCCTCTGCGGTATTCTATTAAAATTAACAACTAAATTCAACCATACGTAATTAAAAAACTAAAAATTAGTAAGATCTAACTAGCCGAATTAATCGTTTTTCTCTTCCTTTTACATGAAAATTTGGCTCCAAGACACCAAATGCAGTCAAATTTAAATATTAATACTTTTGCGGGGGGCGGTTCCCTGGTTTCGATCCTGGAGCGACACATTATTTTTTATTATTTTGTTTCATTCCATTTTGTGGTTGGGAGAAAAGGAATTTTTTTATTTTATTTTTTATCTTATTGCCAACAAACCCACAAAACCAATCGACAATTTTTTTATTTTATTCATTCATTGATATCCTAAATCACCAACAATGGTATGTCACACACCTAAAACAACGTAATACTAACAATTTTTTTTATAGCTCCCTCTATCACTTTTAAATGCCGTGCAGGGGCAACCTATGATGGTGGAACTAAAATCTGGCGAAACACTCAACGGACATTTAAACCATTGCGACACATGGATGAACCTTACCTTAAAAGATGTGGTCCAAACTAGTGCCGATGGGACCAGTTTTTTGAAAATCCCAGAAATGTATATTCGAGGTAGCCAAATCAAATATATGCGAGTTCCTGAAGAAATTTTGGATCAAATCAAGGAAGATCGTCAACAACGGAACATTGAGCGAAATAATCAACGAAATTATAATAACCGGCAAGGGAATTATCGAAACAACCGGTACAATAATAGACGAGATAATTATCGAAACCAAAATAGTAGTAACAATTTCAATCGAAATAAGCATCAACATTACAATAACCCACAACAACAACAACACCAAAATCAAAATCAACAGCAACTATACACGGATAATAACCAATACATTCAACAAAATCCATTACCTGGTCAGCAATCACAACCACAATTTCAATAATAATTTATTTATCTAGTTTTTTTTCTTTTTTTTTTTTGTTTTCTGTTTTTTTTTTAATTTTATATATTAATTATTCTGCTTTGATTGCGGTGTAAATTCTTCGAACGAAAAAGTAGGAAGTCATGAACCCAATTGTTCCTGTAATCAACCCATAAATAGTACATCCCAAAACTGAATAACCAAAAAACAATATTGTACTTGAAAACCCTTCAATACCCAGTTTGGTCATGTAGTAATACATGGAATATGCAAAAATCCACCATGCCGAGCCAGTGCCTGTCAAAAATGATCGCCACCACCAGTTATAATCTTCATTGTTCAATTGTAAATATGTCATAACAATGGATGTTTCAATAACGGTTACCAACAAAATCATCCCCACAAGTGCAAAAAACCCATACATGTAATAATATGCTGCTTTTTCTTGCCAAATTGTTCGCAATACAAACTCCAATTCGACAAAGATACATGCAAATGGTAACAGCCCACCAGCAAAAACAGCCATGATAGGAGAATAAAGTTTGGTTTGAGGAGGAATTTGCCGTGGGATGCTGTTAACTCTGCCAGGAATTGGTTTCGATTTGACTTTAGTTGCAATCAATGCACCAATGAACACTAAAGGAACACAGATTAGTAACCACATGCATACCAATGCCACAATTGTACCAAATGGTAATGCAGATGATGATGAATTGATCCATAAAATCATATTTAGTGACAATTCAATAACCAAAATCAATGCTGGTACCAAGCTTGCAGCCCCTACTGCTTGAGTGATCCAATTTGTTCGGTCATTATTATTGGTATCTCGGCTCAGCCGCGTGGACACATAACCCGCGACAATGCCTGCAAATGCAAAAAAAAATAGAGCATAACTTAACAACCCTCCTCTGAATGATGGGTTCAAAATGCCCAAGCATGCGAATCCAACTACAATTGCAATCATAAATAACAACTGTGTACCACTACCAATCAAAGATAACAACAAATTCCAGTTTTTGGGGGTTCGAAACACATCCGAAGATACCAACTTCCACCCTGATACATCATCTGGGTCCTTATCTGGTTCACCTAAATTTTCATATTGTTTGTAAATCTGAATGTCCTTATTTAATGTTCGGATGATAATAATACCAGCAATAACTGACAAGAAAATCGCCAGAATTGTAGAGTTCAAAATAGCCATCCAGTGCGCACTATTAGATTCTTCAGAATAAACAAAATATCGATCCCATCGGCTTGCCCAGTCGACTGACAGTTCTTCTCTAAAATAAACTGAATAAGTGAACCGAATAGTTTGTTGTTCTAATTCAGGATTGATGATCATTGGGGCTAAAATATTTTTCATTTTGGCACATTTTGGAGAATCGTTTGAAATACTTTTTGGATACACTTCAAACCCTACAATAACTTGCCGTGATCTATCGTGTTTATCAGGTCGATGAAGAATTAGAATAGTAACATGATTATTTAACAACGATTGGTGGGTGTTTTTATCCACCGATCCAATTGGGAACCCTGATGCGTAATACCTTTTCATTCGATCTACTGATACAAATGCCGTAGCTCCTGGCAAATTATCAACAATCCATTCAGCCATATAATTATCTTGAATAACCTCATTAGCCTTTTGTAACCCGTCATTATCTACTGTAACTTCACACAAGTCCGCACATTCAACTCCTTCCATCATTTTTAACTCATATTCTGATTCACTGATCCGGTCCCCTTGTAAAATTTCCCCTAAGTTTAGCCCTTCTGGTTTTGATTTTGTGGGGCAAACAAACGGCAATTCTGAATATGCAAAGGGTAATTGCGTAGCATCTGATATGATTTTGTTAACAAATAATGGGACTCGTTCGCCCTGTTTGTAAGATTTGATAGACCATCCGGGGACGTAGTACCCATAGACTGTATTAGCTAGCCACACTAAGCACGCCAGGCTACCTAACCTCATTGAAAAAAATGAAAAAAAAATTTAAAGTTGTTACGTTTCCAAATGTAAATTCAAAATTTCAGGGACGAAAAAAAAAAAAAAAATTGATGACACCTGTAGAATAATTATGCGCAACGCGTGTAATGTAATAACTGACACAAGATCGGATCGGCCCTCTGAAAACGTAAAATCACAAAAATCACTTTGGGATTTATTTTTTATTATTTTTTTTTTCAACCATTCGACATTTTATTCCTATTTAGATCCAACGCGTTTACCAAAAAAACCAAAAAAAAAGAATTAATAATACCCTAAGCTATGAGTATAAAAGAAAAAGAAAGAGATAAGATCGAGAATATACTGCGCCAGCAGATCTGGCAGGCTTTGGATTTCGATATGCTGGATAGCGCTGAGTTTGCGGCAGAGCGGTTGGTAGCGCTAAATGATACAAAACTAAGTTCACGGCATTTATTAGGGTTGGTGCATTATAGAAAAGGGAACTATAAAAAAGCAGCGTTTGTTACCTGTGATGCAGCACATGTTGGATGTGTTTATGTGTATGCAAAAAGTTGTCTGAAATTGAAAACATACACTCCGGGAATTGAAGTAATTGGAAAATATAAATATTTATGGAATGCCAAAAAAGTTCGAACGATTAGTAGCGATTTTGAGCGAAGTTTCGAACCAAACAGGATGGCACTGGATTTATTACTAGGGCAGTTGCAAAAAGAACGTAATGATACTGAAGGAGCAGCTATATCTTTTGCATCTTGTTTGAGCAGGAATTGTTATGTATGGGAAGCTATTAAAGGTGTTGCAGATATGGGGTTGGATGTGAATTTGAAAAACTTGTATAAAAAAACCGATATTGATGTTATTGAAGATGATCCGTTTTCAAATAATCCAAAACTTGCTGCCAATAAGAATACCAATAAAATGTTATTCAAAACATCTGCTGTATTTAACAATAGTAGGTCTAATTTATTAGGTTCGACAATTGAAGGTGATGATGCTGTTAGCACCCCATCGGATGGTTCCAAACGACAACAACCGCCAATTGCACCTTCCAAAAGAATGGGGGTCACCACTAGAAGTATGGCTTCTGTACCAAGCGATTCCCGTCCTCCATTATTCGAACCAACTCGACGTCAAATGCGTCCTAGCACTCAAGCCAAACGATTAGCTCATGAACGACAAATTACGAAAAAGCCAACATCATCTTCGTCTTCCGCTGGATCTACTAACACTTCCACCACCACCACTACTGCCACTAATAGTACTACAACGACTTCACGGGGTAAACTGAGAGTTGATCGAGATACAACAAGCTCCGATTTGATGGTTGAAAAGTTGGCTACAAAACACTTGAATGATTTGTTTTATAAATTATCATCTGCATATTTTTCCTTTTGTAATTTTGAAAGTGCAAAAGCATTGTCAATTTTAAATACCCTACCCCAGGAGCAATATGAAACTCCGTGGGTTTTTAGCAAGATTGCCAGGTTACATTTTGAAAAAGTATCCTACAGTGAAAGTGAATTTTTTTTCCAAAAATTACGAGCCATGGATCCATGTCGAACCGAAGATATGGATTATTATTCTACTTTATTATGGCATTTACGAAATGATGTATCATTAGCATTTTTAGCCCACGAAATGATTGATCTTGACCGCACTAGCGCCGAGGCGTGGTGTACATTAGGTAATTCATTTTCTCTCCAACGTGACACCGACCAAGCATTGAAATGTTTCAAACGAGCTATTCAACTAAAACCAAACAATCCATATGCATATACCTTACAAGCTCACGAACATATCGCCAACGATGCGTATGAAAATGGCCAAGAAAGTTTCCGACTTGCTATCAGAGCAGATAACCGCCACTACAACGCATGGTATGGTCTAGGCATGGTTTTCATGCGGTTAGGAAACATTGAAGTTGCGGAACTCCATTTCTTACGTGCAATGAGCATTAACCCTTGTAACGTTGTATTGATTTGTTGCATGGGTATGGTAATGGAAAAAAAAAATAGCCACGAACAAGCACTAAAATTTTTCAAAAAAGCGTGTGAGACTCATCCAAAATCAGCGCTATCACGGTATAAAAAAGCTCGAACTTTGTTAAACTTGAAGCAGTACGATGCGGCGTTGGTAGAATTTGAGACTTTGAAAAATATGGTTCCAAATGAAGCAAGTGTTCATTATATGATGGGTCAATTGTATAAACAAATGGAGTCGCGGGATTTGGCTGTTAAGCATTTCACTATTGCGTTGAATTTGGATCCAAAGGGTGCGCATATTATTAAAGAGAGTTTGGAGAGTTTGACAGTTAATGGGTAGAGTAGTTTGAATATTAGTAGATTGTCCAAGCAATATCGTCAGGTGTCCAAATATTTATTATATGTATAGATAGAATCTATCGCATGCGGGTTTTCGGTCGATGGTAAAATAAACAAGTCTGTCAACTGCTAGCTGATGCCCTCATTCATCAATACTTGAATAAATTGTGATTAAATTATCATATTAGACGGTGGTTGGGTGAGAAGACTGATGAGCTAAAAAAACGGATTGATTTCCAACGCCATGCTAAAACAAATTACTAATAAACAATATTTTTGGCAATTATCTTAGCTTATTCATAAAGCTTCAAAATAGAAATAGAACAAGAAGATTATATTGTATCATTTTAGTACGCGTTTGAGGAATGAATTTTTTAACGCGTGCGCGCATGTGAAATACTACAAAAAAATAAACTCCCCCGCGTGCGGCTTACATGTTAAATCTACCATAACTAATATCATCCGTGGAATATTGTAATTTTCAAATGACCATTCAGTGAAACCAATGATATCTTAACCCTACTGGTTCATAGAAAGCATAAGTTACACTTTATTCCATAACATCTTTTGAATACGTTAGTTAACTAACCTACATGTTGAAACACTCACTCACCCCCAGCGGCTTGACTATTGTGAATTTGATCTTACCATTAATTAACTTTATTCCAAGATTGAGATTTTTAAATTATCCACCGAAAAATTAACGGTAAACTCGGGAAACGATGATGGTTATTTTGAGTTTGAGATGGATGCTGTGGGATTGGTGGCCAAACTTACTAATATAACAATTGAAAACAATATCTTGATAAGTTATGGAGAGTTCATCATGATTAGCATTAAAGTTTTTAATCTTGTTCAAACGTTGAGAAAGTTAAATATTCTTATCACGGGCTGAATAATTTTTCCTTTTCACTTGTGTGAGGGCGGGGTTAAAAGAGTTTATTCCAAGAAAGGTTTTGTTGATGTTTTGAATCTTGCTGCAGTTCAAAATCTTTGGAGAACCAGCTTATCACATGGACATTACTACGCCATTGGTAAAATAAGGTTGGTAAGCCACCATTTAGAGAGATCCGGAAGTCTAAACCCAGGATTGGCGTTTTTGGAGGAGCGGCCGTGGACTGGCATCTCTGGTTGGCCGACAGTATTGAATTCTTATAAATATTGCTTAATGCTGTCGTTTTGTGTAAATTTAACTCAAAATATAGCACCCAAGTTCAAAACATTCCATTCGTTAGCTAATTTAATTGCCAACTAAAACACGCCATGGTTGTCTAACTCAACCCAATTGAACCACAAAACAGGATGCTTTCAATTGTTGACAGCTAATTGATACCTTGATTCATAATATGTAATAGTCAATATTAGCATATTTACCAATAGTTATAGCTATTTAGGTTCGAATCCTATTTTCCGATAAATTACATACCTCATTGAATATCTAGTTTCATTACCGAGTTAATTATTCTAGCTCATGTATGCTCAACCACATCACATCAGCCAAGAGAGCAAATCCAATTATTATTAATCCAAGACACACTACATTCAAGTTTTCACTAATAATACCACTTGGACCGCGCAGCATATCAACGCAAACTCAATAGAAAATTTAACGTGTAATCAAAAAATAAATATATATTATAAATAAAATTCTACAAAAACATGATATACATTATTGATTCTCCAAATCAGTAACAAGTCTCAGCCCCGCTGTTTTTGTTGTTAGATGTCTGATATCATGCGTAGCAGGAATCAACTGAAAATCTTTGGGGCTGCTATTATTCTTTAACGAACTGCTGTTAGTAGCACTTGACCTCCCCGTTCTTGAACTCCTCAGTGAACTATTAGGTGAATCCGGATCATCGCTGTTAGAACCTGTATACCTATTGTTATTGCTATTGTTATTATTATTATTGCTCATATTCGCAACAGAATTAGCATTGGCGCTATTCCCATTAGCAATCATTTTGGCTCGTAAATCTTCATCCCGCGTTCGAGCCACGGCAAATAATTCCTGGGCTTTTGGAATAGTGACAGTCGGTGTGGCACATGAGCTAAGTACAGGAATCGAATGATCACGATCAATAGTAGCCTTCATCAATACACCCATCCATTCTCGCATTTCTTGACGGGTTTCGACAGCAAAATAATGAACCTTTGGTTGCGTGAATGTAACACCTTTTCTACTACCAGGAGCTGGGGGTACCAATTTAAAAACATGCCGACCTGCCCCGAAACTAGCCGCGTAAATTGATATTAGTTTATCTTCATTTTCACGTGCTGGCAACACGCGATGACTGGTAATATCAATCAAACCCCGTTCTTTAACATCACTAAGATATTGAAAATACGATAATCTTGTACCGTGTAAACAAAAGTATCGAGACTTCCAACTACCAACGCTGATACCACCGCGTTTATTCATCCATCCACTATATTCAGCAGATTGGGAACTTTCTCGAGCAGTAACCGATTTAATACCTTCCAAAAATGCACTAGTCTTTTGTTTTTGTAAAGGTCGTCTTAAATTTTGCGATGAAGATGCTTGTCGTAGTCGAATTTGCTGTCCTTGTACATCCATTGGTTTGTTGTCACTTTGTCCGCCGTCGTTGTCAGGTTTGGTATTTGTCGTTAAAGGTAAAGGTTCATTGTCATAACTTTCTTCTTGTTCCAAAACTTTATTTTGTTGTTGATACAGGTCCAAATTCGGTGGTTCGGATGTTCCAGTTGACAAATTTTTCAATTCTTGTTGAAAATTTTCGTTATTGAAATCCAATTCATCATCATCGAATTCTTCGACTCGTTCAATCTGTTGATAATCATCATTATATTGATGTTGTTGAGGACTTGTTGGTTGGCTACCCAATCCACCACCATTACCCATTAACGCGCTTAACAATGTGGATCTTCTTTTACTGTTGTTATTAGACTTGGTGTGTAAATTCAAATCGTCAAATTCAATTTGGTTCGATTCGCGAGAGCCTGAATGAGAATGCCGTTTGCGTAAGTATTGCCCAAACTTTCTATCATCATTATTGTTGTTGTTGGTTGTGTTTATTACATTTTCTGCAGTGATCGTGTCAAACGAGCCATCTCTTGAATGCATTCTACGCCGTGAATCCTCAACGTATGAAGTTCTCTTTTTTGATTGTTGTTGTGGTGGTGGTTCCAGAATCTCTGTAATCGTTTCATTAATCTGTGCCGGTGATTGTAATGACCCAATGGATTCAATATTACCATTAATACCATTGTTAATGTAACTTGAAGCACTATTAGCTCGATTCCTACTACTACTACTACCGGAGCTAACCTTTCTAATATGCTGATTGTGGAATTCCAAATCTGGTGATTGGTTTGAAGTGCCGTTGGACTGTAACGAACTTGTCCGTGTCCCAAACACTGGTGTAGTACTACTATTACCATTATTACCAGCGCTGTTTTGTCGCGATGGTGTTCGAGTGTATTTATGGCTCATACTCTGTCGTCGAATACTTGCAGGGCTGTTACTAACATTATTACTACTCTGTTGTTTCAGTTTCTTAACAAACGAATTTAGCTGTTTAATATCCTTTGATATTTCAAATCTTGTGCCGAAACTTGTAATATCAATTTCTTTTAAATATGCCAACTCCAGCTCCAACAATATTGTTCCTGTGATTTTATGATGAATAAATTGTTCACTCACATTCGGTTCATACCCTCTTGCTTCAAAATACTGTGATACTTCTGCCGGCGTCCAGTTCGGTATATTGTCAAAATCTGGCATCCCCGGTTTGTTTTGTAATGAATAAATCTCGCTTAAACTGGCACTGCGGGAGCTCTTATGGTTACTGCTACTGTTCATTTGACTGTTAATTTCGCTAATCGCCTCATCTATATCGGTCAACGTATCATGAACTGACGAAGTATTGTGATGATTACTATTATTATTATTCATGTTCGGATAGGGCTTGTTGTTGTTGTTGTTGTTGTTTTTCGTGATGGAATTTTTCCTCGCCGATCGAGTTGGTAAAATCAGGGTTGTTGTAAAAACCTTGGGAAACAACCCAGCGTCATTTGATGACAAATTTCGTCCCTAATTAAAAATGTTAGCTTTTTTTTTTTTTTTGATTAATAATAATAGACACATACAATATACCATCCATCTCCAAAGGCTTTATCTGTCTCAATAACTTGGATATGATCACCTTTTTTTAAAGACAACTCGTCTTCAGTTCTTCCTCTAAAATCATGGATACCTAATAAATATTCAACTTCTTCATCATTATAACTTTCGTCGTTGTTGCGCTGGACTCCATACAGCCCCAATCCACCACCATTTGCAGTATTCAGCATTTTTTATTTTTTTATTACTTTTGATAAAAGATGTAAGTAAAAAGAAAGAATTCAAGATCAGATTCAATCCCAGATATTAGATTAGTTTTTTTTTTTTTATTGAACTCAAATAACTAATACCAATATCTGTATTTCCTTTTTCCTTGTAACTCTATTCTTTTGATAACAGTAAAAAAAACAGAAACCAAAAAGTTTTATCACTGTAACTGCAACTTTAACTTTAAAAAGTTGTCCTTTTTTCTTAACACTCCTTGTTTGAAAACAAAAAAAAACAAGAAAAAACAAAACTAGTTGTACAATAAGAATCTACTATCTTATCACCAATAACCGTTCCTTCTTCTCCTTCTCTTTTTAACCAATACGTTTGTATGTCTTGTCGCAGTTGGTAAAAAAAAAAAGAGTTCGTTCACAAGTATAGTCGTAAAAAGTAGGTCGTAAAGGTTTGGGATTAAACGCCGGTAATTATTACACTTGAAATGTTGTAAGATTTAATTAAAAAGAAAGAAAACAGGAGTTTGCAAGAAAAAAAAATTAAGAATCTTTTTTTCCCACAACAGAAAAAAAAAAAAAAAAAAAAAAAATACCCCAGCGTGTGAGAGAGTTAAAGCCGTTGCCACTAAAACTTGTTCAGAGCCTCAAGCTCTGAGCGCGCGCACAAAGGTGCATGCATGCAGAAGCTTGGAAAAATTTTAAGGTAGGAAAATGTCGGCATCGGGGGAGACCTTGTGAAGAATTTAATAATGCAGCAGCGTTTAAAATTTGTTTCTGTTGTGCGTTTGGAACTTATGCAGTCCATGTGCTTTTGTGCCTGTGAAAGAAAGATTTTTTTTTCTTTCTTTCTTGTTTTAATCAAAAAAAAAATTTAAATTAATGTGGAAATCCAAGACTTCGGTATGATTTAGAATGATTAGGGATTATTATTGCTAATTTGAGTTTTGTTTTGGCCCGTTAATAGCATTAAAAGAAAAAGGTAAAAAAAAGTTGGTCTATACTTATCTGGGATGATCAAGTACTATATGGCTATACTCAACTGATTGGTTTATCTTTGAATCTGATCATAAAGGCCATAATCAATGATGGCGATGATTCCGATGATGAATGGCAATTGTCTCACATTAATGTTAGTCAAATGGTTCATAATCATTTTGGTATACCAGTGGCAAGCTGAGCTTCCCACCAGTTGCTTTTAAGTACTAGTAATTAACGGCTAGAGAGGTAAAGTCTCAACAAACTTTGATTGTACATGCATAAATAAATACACTAACTAGAATATACTGGCTATCTCCAAACAAACAGAAAAGTTTGTTAGATTTATTTAATTTGAATGTCTATTTAAGCTTTGAAGTTTTTTTTTTAGCGATTTTGGTGGAATTGTTGACGACCCACTTTAATAGTGCGCACAATATAAATTAAAAAAGGGATGGCAGTCATATGAATCCGGTAATAATAATCAAGCTGCGTGAATATCATGAACGTGGACATATTGCAGCGTATTATGGGCCGGAAAAAAGCACGCTATTAGCCAAACCCACGTCCGAACCCCTTCCAACTGCTTTAAAACGTTCTATCAGATGTCGAATTATATATAGTGTTCATGGAGAGTTTGGTGATCCAGTTCAGGTGGCACCCCCCCCTAGTTTAAATCTATTAATATATCTTATTTTTGGATACGATAGGTTTATATATATATTTGCCTAGCCCAATGCGTGATATCTGATATACCCTGTTCCTTTGACTCATCTATAGCTCTATTAAAGATCGATCGGTTCAACGTATACACATCGATTGACTGGACATCAATCGAGTATCCTACCGCCAGCTCTACATCTATATAGAGTAGAGAAGTGTTCATTTTAACGTTGTTTAATTCGTCATCAAAGGCCGGCCGGCAAGCACAGGTTCAAAGTTGATGATATTTGAAATTTATTACATCTGGGGCGGAACCTGTTGACAATTGATACAATATTGTAGGGCCAGTAAAGCTTTTTAAGCTTATAGCTATATGCATGGTTCTACTTATAGCCGTACGCGGGGTTGACCAGCATCATCAGCTGGAACCAAAAAAGTTCATCGATCGATCGAACCTATAGCTGATCACCTAATAATAAAATGCCAGGATCTTAGACAAGATAAGCTCTACAAAATTTTCATTTCTCCATAATGGTTATTCTGTTCATAAACAAAACTTATAAACACTTGTTGACAAATCCTAATAATAACAAATGGTGCTGGTATCTTTTATGGTATTTGAAGACTTAAGGTAGAAGAGAAATTTATCCCTTATAAGACCATTACTATGATCAGCCGTATTATTTCTGTTACCGTGGGTGGGTACCATGACCGCCAGATAATAGAAACTAGACCCAAATTCGATCCATTACATTGGTACGGTAAGTTAAAAAATAAGATCCTATGAAAATCTTAATTGATATCCAAATTAATCCTGCTAGTATTATTCTCGCTGTGGATTCCATTATTTACCAGCTGTCCACAAGCATATAAATATTTTTTCCCCCGTAATAAAAGACTATTATAATTAGGATATTATCATAGTGATCTGCTGGGACTCGGACCGATTTTCCATAAATTAATACTGCCATCACTATACGATCAGATATATCAACCCCGTATACCAAGCCCACGGATAGAAAAGTAAAAAAGCCACTAAAACTTTTAATAGTCCTATAAAGGCTAGAGTACTAGTACACGCTAGTTTGTAATGCTGGGGATTTTCAGCTGTTATTAGTGCAGTACTAAAGTATACATATATAGTCTAAAAATCGGCTTTGAATTTTGAGCCCTGTGGACGTTATTGTCCCAATCAGCTCAGCGTAGGTTTGAAACAGTTTAGCGCGTTAATTAAAAAATTTAAAGTAAATCAGCCGTACGCAATACCGTGTAAACCACGTACGCAGAGAGCTCTAAAACACCTATAAATTTTATTGTCCATAAAAAAAGCTACTAGAAAATAAAACAAGATCGTATTATCTGTCTAGCTCCATTATAATGTTAAAAAAAGTGGGGTTGGGTAGTTACTATATCAGACTTCAAACCTTAAATGCGGTGATTGGAAAAAACCTATAGACTTTTGAAACCAACTCAAAACAAAAAAGCCAAATTCGTCCATCCAATTAGAGATACAGATTGTATTTAGCTTAACTGAATTAAGTTATTGGTTGTTTGTTTGTTTATTTCCAGTTGGTAACCACCCACAGCATTCTTTTAATATTAATAATGTAAAAATTCAGGCCTGATGTTCAAGCGGAAGTTTCGAGTGTACATTAAAGGAGGTTGAGTGTGCCTGTGGCTATAAAATGCAGAACGCATGGCAACTGCATAATAGATTTGCATGAAATGCATAATATGCATCTAAATTTGCAGCTAGCTAAAAATAAATTATGGATGTGTACGAAATTGGAATTCTAACAATTTAACTATAGTATACTCAGCTTTAGATGATAATAAAAAGGAGTAACATCCTACAGGGGGTATGTCTGGAGTATTCGAAGAGAATATGCGTACAAATAGTACAGAAATTATTGTTAAATTTACATATATGGTTAATTAATTAATGTCGCAAAATTCGAAACAACTGTACAACTGGCCCCTTAATTAATGTACAAAACGAGCATATTAATTACATGGGCTCAGACATATTTTGCCATAGCAGCTATTCAGGTCTTAAAAGAAGCCAATGCTTCTTTATGTTTTTCTTTCCAACGTTTTTTTTTTTTTGCTTTTTGATTGCAACTCTTTAGCATATCTAGATCTAGTTAAAGCTAGTTTAGCATGTTGCCTAAGCTAATGCACCAAAGGTTTAATTAAATTACCAAATGTTTACAAATTTTGAAAGCCTACATGATTATTATAAAACACATAAAACGAGTGGAATCCGTTATCTTTTTTTTTTTTTTTTTACCCTGCTCAAGCCGTAAATCCAGCGGCGTGCTGATCATCTACAATCAGTTGTTGTAACCATTATTTAAATTCCATCAATAAAAAAAAATAG
The DNA here is from genome assembly GCA_030564365.1 of Blastobotrys arbuscula. Classification (NCBI taxonomy): domain Eukaryota; kingdom Fungi; phylum Ascomycota; class Dipodascomycetes; order Dipodascales; family Trichomonascaceae; genus Blastobotrys; species Blastobotrys arbuscula. The sequence continues at coordinate 38,026 of JAJLUN010000093.1, read as the reverse complement.
AGCCAAGAAAAGCCACCATCCATGCTCCATTCTAACCAATAACCTCCAGCCCGTTAAACATGATCATATGGAGATCTCAGCCGTCAAGAGCTTATTTTACAACACCTAACTTTACCTCTTAGCTGTAATTGCGAAATACAGCTCATCTCTTATACTCAATTGACCATTTTGGCGGCGATGGTGGGGTCCACGAATTGACGAGGTGGAAATTTGAACCTGGAGCTATCTGATATAATTCGGGAATGAAGTGTGAATGGACTGGTAAAAAAAGCTGCAAAGTTCTACTTGCTTTCTTGCGTATGTTGATGGGATCGATCGATATATATATATATATATATATGAGTATTTTTCATTTATAGCATAAAAACATTCATTAATTGTATGATCCATAATATTTGAATCATGTAGCATATAGTAATTCATATACTTGTTAATAAATAATGATCTTTGTCTATCAGCCGCAAAGATTCAGTCAAAAAACTACTATGGCCAACTATTCCCCAACCAATCTTTTTCTTCATAAACCCCATGTGGACTCCAAATTTCATCTTTACTGGTATATCCAACAACCGGCAAATCATACGCCATTCTAATCCCCACTTTACCCTCATCCTCTTTATCGTCGTCCAACGTATCTTTTTTATACACTGGAACCAATGATTTCCCACCATAACACTCCTCCGTTATCAAGACGCCAATTTCCCAGCTCTGAATCCACTGTCTTTTATCACCTTTTGGTACTTGGCCCCACGCCTGTTTACTCAAGTTAGCACTCGTCAATAATACCCACCCTAAATCACCATTTTCCTTAACCCTCATATAAGTTTTGATATGCGGCGCAGCACGCTCTCTACCTGCTTTGATTGATTCCCATTTACATAACATGGGGGTCATATAACTTAACTGTTTGAGCTGTTGCGGTGATTGGTTTTTGAAATGGATAGAGGAGCCCGATGCATATCCATATAAAGAATTGCGGATATTGTCAGTAGTAGGGAAGATCACTTTCAGCCCTTCATGAGGCGAGCCTAAAGCGTTGCCAATAATTGGTGATAGATATGTGTTGGATGGGCCTAGTGATGCGATGGATGAGCATTGAACTATAGCGTACCCGTCGTCATTATCCAACTCTTTCAATTCTTTTGTTAGGCGCATTATCCCCCATTTATCAAAGTTGTTGTTCTTTGGGTAATATGTTCCAGGCACCGATGCAATCAATTTCCCTTTAACCCCACTAAAATCGTATCCTTTTAGTAAATTCGCCAGTTTGGTGCTTTCAGCATTTTTATACGCCAATAAATAATCGATAAAATCGTTCTGGAATTCAGTTGGTTGGTATCCTTTAGTAGATCTGGATAGCTTTGGTGATACCCATACTCCTTGAGTCATGTTGTCCCAGTCCATTTCAATCAAATTACACGTATGTATTACAATTTGTATCTTCTGCCCTTCGCCATCTTTTTCCTCTTTGAATTTTAATACCATCAGTTTTGAGTGATGACTACCAAATTGGTTTTGAAGTCGGATTTTATGGATATTGATATTTTCAGAATATTTACACATCTTCTTTTCTTCTTCAAACCATTTATCCTTCAACCTGTCTGGATCGTTCCCAGGAAACATTCCAAAAAAGAAGTGTGATTTTAAAGTAGGTAAAGCATCGAAATGGATGTGCTGCATAACAAATGGGATCGAAATGGCGAAATTGAATTGGTACATTTCACACAAACTTTTTTTCCTTAGAATAGATTCGATGGTTATAGTATCAACATTTTCACTTTCCGGTAGGTCGCTGATATGGGTGAGTCGAATTGGCGATTTAACGCTCATATTAAAGTTGATGAATGACTGTAAATATGTGGGGTGTGTTTATAGTTGTTGCGATGATGATTTGAAATCTTTTGGCGATTTATAATTATAAGCTTGAAATTAAATTATTCGTGATGAAGCGCGCGTAATATCGTATAAATTACTTACTCCCATCTGCAGATCGCCCCCAAAAAATAAACATCACCACATTATAACTATCAACAAAGGGCTCTAATACCAATCTCAATCATAATGGAATCAAATAATAACAGTAATAACAGCGGCAGCATTAGCTCCAACGCTAGTTATTCACCATACCAAATGCTGGTCAAATCATCGGAGACACCTCTACCGGCAGCGCTAGCCTCCGCATCATGTACGTTTTAGCGCCATAATTTTTATTGTTCAACTAACAAAATAGTATTGATGATGTACCCAAAGGCCGCCAAAAATGTAGTGTTCCGCCCAGCTAAAGGGTCGATTGTCGGATTCGCCTCGGCATTCGCCATTGGAGGATTCATAATCTACGATGGCGATTTGACCAACGGCGCCGGTTTCACATCTGCCTGGAGTATTTTGTACCTGATGGTTAACGGGAAACCCACATTACGACAGCTCAAACCTTTGCCGCTGGGTGTGAGTGCGTTAGTGCTGGTTAATAGTGTTAATTATGGGAGGAAGTTTTTCTTCCCTACTAGGGTCGGCTCATCTCTTGAATAGCATGGTGTGTTTTTACATCGAATTTAGTTGTCTATAGTATATAAAGTACGGCTGAACAGTTTTTGCTTGCTTTGCTGCGGTAGTTGTAGTCACGTGATAGTCACGTGACAATAGTCCCTTTTTCCCGTTCCTCCGATATCTTTACCGTCCTTCAGACGATCAATAGCCTCGGTATAAAGGAAATTTTTCATCTGCCGACGTAATTCCGATACCGTGGGCGGAGCATTTTTGCGTATGAATGACTTTGTGCTGACTCTCACTCATCCTATTATTTTTTTATTTTAATAATAATTTTTTTTTTTTTTTTTTTCAATCATCTTGATCAGAACTCTAATCAACTTTTCTAGCATTTTTCATCTTTTTTATCATTTTAGCTATTACTTATTATGACTATGTCAATAATGGAAGAGGTGTTAGCACATCCATATACTAAATCTTTGCTATCAACAGATAATTACGAAACCTCCCGCCCTTATGCAGCCGTCACCGAATCGCATAAAGACCATTCATTAACCACGGGAACACTAATTGGTGATAACCTAATCGCAGACTCCCCTATCGCATTATCGTTAAAAGAACACATCGTCGACTCAACAGGGCACAATGAGCTAATCCTTTTATACCACTTGGGGCCCAAATTATGCGGACATAAGGGGATCATCCACGGCGGATTATTGGCGACTTTACTCGACGAATCATTGTGTAGATGTGGGTTTGCAATTCTACCTAATAGAGTTGGTGTCACAGCTACATTAACTACGAAATATTTGGCTCCTACTCCTGCTAATTCAGTATTGTTATTAAAGGCTAAAACTATAAAGTTAGATGGGCGGAAAGTTTGGGTGGAAGGGAGTACGTTTGTGTTACCTAGAGCTGAGGAATATGATGAAAATAAACAGTTAGTCGAGACAGCCAAAGCAGAATTGTTAGCTATCGAACCCAAGTGGGCTAGTAAGTTGACTGAACGAGGGAAACCAGGTAAGCCAGTTGATATAGAGGAAGAGGTTCAAGTAAGTGTATAGAATAAAGATTTATTTATTTATACTATTATGTCTTAATCATAATTATCCGTAGTTTTAAAATAATCCTCGCTCTGGGCAAAATTCCGACGCCCCTGGGATTGCGACGGGGGTTGTACTTGTGAAGAAAAGGCTTGCGGCGGTGGTTGAGCCGCACCGGCCGAAGAAGAAGATGGTTCACCGAATTGACTAGTAATAACGTCATCATATGAAGGTAGCGCATCAGAAGACGACAACTCCTGTCCTTCAGATGTTTGCTCGAATTGCTGTTGCTGCTGTGGTGGTTGTGGTTGTTGTTTTTGATCTTGTTTATTATAATGCTGTTGTAACTGTTCTTTTTCACTTGGAGCATTTATTGGTGTAGAATTAACATTAGCAGGTCGAGGCGACATAGCTGGTGGTTCATCACTATTATTTTGTGGGATTGGGATACCACTTCTAACCACACAATCCAAATTCAATGTGACATAATCTGGCGGTAGTGCAGGATTCAATTTAAACCCAGCAGTAATTTCCAATGCATACTTCCGATTAATGTTACAAGTGGTAAAAGTTGGTGGAACATAATCAGGAATCTCAACCCCTTGGAGAATACTTTGGTCAATGATAAGTTGCTGCAATGGTTCGTTGGCAGCATTTCTTGCTTGACATGGTTGTGCCGAATCCAATGGAATTGATACATTAATATCTCGCTTATCACACAGATTTAGTTTCAACTCCGTAGCCTTGTTATGATTTTGCGCTTTGCATTCTGTCATTGCGAACAAATTCAAAGTCAAATCAGTTAATTGGATTGCTTTTACCTCCATTTCTAGATTTGGTATCAATATCACAAGTTGTAAAGGTAACTGTGACACTGCTCTAAATGCTCCCGTCTTTGGGTACCTAGCCTCAAATGCAAAAGTCGTTTTTCGTCCAGAATTTAAATTCATCCCCATCGCGTTATTGAAAAAGCCTCCAAACAATCTGCCTTTTCCTTTGTGTTTTTGTTGTGGTTTATCCAGGCCAATTTTTACTTCTCTTCTAACAAACGCTTTCTTACCCTCATCGATTAATGGAACATCCATCGGTAACATAACGAATGGTGCAGTACTTCTAGTGTTCATTTTAAACATTGAAGCTTTGTTAATAGTAGCCTTGACGAAATATTTAACGGACGCCATATCGCCAAATCCTGATAATGATGGTGGTAATAAACTATCGACATGACCTCCCGTATTACGAGCGTAATCCAACCCTCCTGCATTGAAAACCATCTGTCCAATAAAACCGCCTTGTCCGGTACCCGATTTGGTACAATTCGATTTTAATGGAATTTTCATATTAAAGTCATATACATATTCTCCGGCTGGTAGTGTGAATTGATTGGTTGTGGAGTTTCTTTCAATTTCTGGGGGCGGGAAAACAGTAGCGGTTTTATACAACAATTTATGGATTTCAATAGCATCATTTTTGGAGTCTTTCCGTCTTGAACCCTCTGCTTCAATTATTGGCACGATTGTTTTGGAAACACCTTCCATTTTTACCACAATGTTTTTGACTGTAGTCTCGCTACGAAGAGTGACATGAACTTTACCAGTTACCGTGTCCAAGTTGGTATATGTCCCCGGATTCGTGAACTCGATTGTTGCTGTACTCATTATAAATGTTGTTTATTATGGTGGCGACGTGTAGTTTGCAAATAAAAATAAAAATAAAAATAAAAATAAAAATAAAAATAAAAATAAAAACCCCCCGGGGATGGTGGTAAAAATTAATGAGGATTAGTATCAGATATAGGAGGTGTTGGGGTGAAAAGAAGCGGTGCACAGCCGCTTTTAATAACTTATTGGTGCGTGCGCCGCTTTTGTTGTAAATTTCCTTTTGGTGCAGTTTCAAAGCTCAAGTGGTGGCAGGAGGCGAAGTGGAACTTACGCGTTGGGAGGGTGGTAAAAGCGCGCTAAATTGTGTGTGGCTCACTGTTACATTTTTATTGTAATCATTATATTGAGCAGAGTAGCTGGACGATGGTTATATTGAGCAGTATAGCTGGCCAATGGTTATGTTGAGCAGTATTGCTGGCCAATAGTTATGTTGAGCAGTATTGCTGGCCAATAGTTGATAGAAAGGTTGTTTGGTAGCCAAGTCATAGAATATTTGGGGTTAACAGTTAACAATTGAAATTAAACTAATTTATGATCACAGGCATTAGTGTGTGGTGGCAATGGAGCATTGTTTTAGGTGTGATGGATAAAACTGATCATGATGGATTAGAAAATAGTTCAAGTGGGAAAGTCTAGTGTAAAAAAGGGCTACAAAACTAGTTGATTGTGAAGAAGGAAGGACTGAATGCTGGCGCTTATTTGTCTTTTGAGGTGTTTTTGAATCTGTGAGACAAGATTTACCCAGTTTATTATTTTATAGAGAATGCGGCTCCTACAAAAAGCCATTTGCAAAACGTTTGCACTTTATGATAAACTTGCTCAAAAATCTTGCTTTTTTATTTATTTATTGTTAACCGTGGCGCTTTTTGTGAAGGTGGACTTGATCATTGAAACGGAATAATGAACTTTGGTACTGATACTGATACTGAACACTGTGAGCACATATTGTAATTGGTACAGGGCCACATGGATCAGGAATCTACTTGAGCGGTTCGGTATAAACTGAGTCTGTTTTGCTCCGCTACGTTCAGCTTAAAATCTCCATGTATAAGCATCAATTCTTTATTTCTTTTCAATAAATATAGTAAAAGACTAACAATATAAAACTACCTAAGATTTCTTTCTACAACTGGCTAGCTTCCTACTTTTATAATTTTTTAGACCGTTTCAGCTTGTACTTACCGAGTAAAGCGGAAATAACACCTTTTTTTCGTTCTTTTTTACTTTTAGTAATCCCATCCAACAACACGGAATATTCGTTAGAAATTTTCTCATCTGAATCGACAGTCTTTTCTTTGACCTGCTTTTCCTCAGTTGAATTTTTAGCTAAATTCTCAACTGAATCCGTTTTGGTTGTTTTTTCTTCAGGCAATGCAAAAAAGCCAATTTCAAGGGCGGCAATGTTTTCTGGAAAAGTCACAGCATACCAATGGTTTTGACTGAATAAAAATACTGCTGGTAACGTTGTAGTGGGATCCTCACACACTTGAGACATACAACACTGAGTACCATAAAAATTCAATGCAAAACAAGATAGCTCAAACACTTCAGAAACACAATTCAAGTCTGAAGATGTCAACCAGCCATATTGTTTAAATTCTTCCCCATTCGACAATGCCCGTCTAGCATATATAAATTTTTTAATCATTTCTTTGTCAGGGTTATTTTGATTTCTTTGGTAGTCAATCAAGCACCGCAAAATTTCATCGACTGATATATTGGCATCCTTTAATCTTGATACAAAGTATCTAATAACATGGTACCCGCAAAACCCGTCACGCTCTGGGTCATGGACTTTAAACGGTATAGTATCTGGTAAGTCACAAGCGTTCAAATACGTCCGAACCATTTGCTTGATTCTATCAGTGGCTTCGTTTAGCTCAGGTGGAGGTCTCCGATCTTCAACATTCAAGCTAGGTAGCGCAACTGATTGTTCCATTGGCGCAGATGGTTCAGGTGCTGGGTTGACTGACTGTGGTCCTAAAATAGCAATATGGAGAGGTAGTTCTTCTTTATCCGATTTTTCAAACATGTTGGAAACTAATTGTAGTTGCAAGTCTCGCATTAGTTATGGATTATACCACAGTTGAAAGGGGAAAAAAAAAAAAAAAAAAAGAATAGGAAAAAGAAGAAGAATACGGAGCATGTTATAGATATAGTTGGCTTCTAATTGCGATGGTGATAAGGTTAGCTCATGATTTTATTAGTATAATGCTTTATCTGTTAGGATATTGGATCTTGACTTTTGTTGATCTGGGAATATCAGATGCTTTACTTCCAGCCGTGCGATGAGTATCAATGTTTTAGATCCCAGCTCAAACATGCGCCCGCCCAACTTAAAACTGCTAACTAGTATATGGGTCACTGCTAGCCAACATACACTGATGGTAATTCAACACAATGTAAATATAATCAACAAATGTTGAGTTATTAAAGTTCATCCTATATAGAATATAGACCTCTACAAGGTGTAGTTAACCATTCTTAGTAGTTGAATTGATTAATTAGTTGCTTATTTTATTGTTATCGCTTTCTCATCATTCTAAGGCGTATTGTAATAATGCCGGTGGAAAATAAAACTCAATCTGTTACTATAGACAAAAACCAACCCAACGGTCGGTTATACTTTATGTTTAATATTTTTTTCCGCCACTTCAGCCACATCTGATGTGGCGATAGAATAGAACCAACTTTTTGGATATTAAATAAATAGTTGACTAGTATATACTTGAAATTAATAACCTGGCAGGAAAATTATGAGAGTGAATATATGACCAGCTTAGCCACACTTTTATAATAAGTAGTTGTCGTAACATTATTGCACCTCACGCTCGCGGGTTCGCCACGCAGCACATGAATGTGTCAAATTTAATTTTTTGTGTACAGTTAAGCTTAGTGAAATTAGAAATCGAAATCGAAACCTAATTGACAATTCAACGAAATAGTAAACAATTTTCTTTCGATTTATAATTGGCAATTCAACGAAATAGTAAACATTGTTCATCCTTTCAATTTCTAATCGACAATTCAACGAAATAGTGAACAATTTTCTTTCGGTTTATAATTGACAATTCAACGAAATAGTAAGCAATGTTTATTCTTTCGATAAATTGCATGAATTCTTGCAAATAAAGCCATCCAACCATCTAACTTTTTTAATAAAAAAACATTTTTGCGATCTATTTAAATATATCAACTCAACCATTAAAGTAAACCGTTGTATTTTCCAGATTCTTTTTTTTCTTATGCGATTAAACATTCCAACACATAAGCAAATAAAAAAATAACTTTTTTTGTTGAATCGATCAACTATTATATAGTAATAGTTCAATTTATAACATTAAAACTAAGGATGCTGTGATTAATATAAATAGTGGACATATTCGTCCATTTCTTTTCCTAATTTTTTTTTTCTTCTTTTTCTCGTTACCAAAAGAATGTCTCCAGTCCCTGATATTAACAAACCATTCAACTATTCCAGCGACGCCAGCGACGCCAGCGACACCAGCGGCGCCAGCAGCTCCAGCGACGCCTACATGGATGAATATGGCAACAGCCCTGAAGTCAACGAGTTCATTATCCAGTCTCTTGACGCAGAGAAGGCAAAATATGACAGAATGCGAAAGCGAGTTGGATTGAAATTTGATGCAAATGTAAGTGTGGTGCACAATACCGTGTCCCCAAAGGTGGCTACTGCTGGTCAAGGAATTGAAAAATCAGGTAGAAACAATGATGATTATGAATTTGCCAAGATTCCTGTGATGTCAACGTATACTCAACCAGGCTGTTCTATAAACGACAATTTTACCCTTGGCAACAAATTAATTCCAAAGTATTCACCAGGACATCAGAAGTGCTTGATTCAAGGCTTATTCGATGCATATAATGGTGAAATCTATTATAAGCCAGATTTACTTACCTTACTTGCTGTTTATTATTGTGGGTTAGATGCTGGTTACACCCATGATTATAACTACCCATTACCAGAACCCGAAAATGCTTCATTTTTGTATATTCAAGGCCATGATATCCATATTCGATGTTTTGGCTTCAATGGTCTTGATAATGACGATATGACTGCTCTTCGAAAGGCTAGAAAGTCTAACTTGTCCTTTTACGATTTGATGTCTTTCTATACCATGGGTAATACTGCCGGGAAAGGAAGAGCGTACAACAACAAGCCAAGAGTTCAAATTGCTGACCCTCTAGATAGCGAATTTCGAGGTATTAATGTTCATAAAAAGTTCAAAGAAGCCGGTATGAAGAAACCCGCGAAATATAATAAAGGTAATAGAGGTGGTAATGGTAATAAAGGTGTCAAATATGATAAAGCTAGCCATCATAAGAACCAAAACTTCAACTGTCAAGTTAAGATTTTCGTTCCAGGCTCACCTAGGGGTAGAACCTCAAAGACTAGTTTTGCTACAATTAATTAAAAGTATAAAGATAGCACTGTGCCTCGTTTTGGTTATTGGAAAGTTTGTTTTTAGGTTTATTTTAGGATAGTACTATTATTTAAATTATTATTTATTGAATTATGATTAGAATTTTTTTTTTTTTTTTTTAAATCTGCGTTAGACAAAGTTCCATACGCAATGATACTGATTTCCTAATATTATAGAGTGTAATTATGTTGACAGTTGCAAGGTATACTGCAATTACGGAAAGCGAAATCCCATTATTTCACAGTTTAGTTTACGTTTTGAATTGCTTAGGATCTTTAATATTATAAACAGTTTTAATTTGAATGACTATTACATTAATATCTTAATTAATAGAGTAGATAGCTCGAGCTTGATCTTGATATCCTTTTAACAAATCATAGATAAATACGTCGGAAAGTTCTATTCATCTATAAATTCATTACACAATTTCAAATATTTATATTTAGTGTGCTACTTGTAATTGTATTTCATGCCCTACCACGAGAAGGGTATTAAGCTTAAAAAAAAAAATATATGGCACTGAGGATACGCTTGAAGGCTGCAATTGGGGTTAGATTTCTCCTGGCACACCAGATGTTAGGACAGAAGTACTTGGTATTTTCCCACATTTTTGACTTCGCATTTGGTTCTACCCATAACATGCCATCCAAGTTATGAACTGCTGCTGAAAATTTCGGTTGGTTCTAATAGAATTGGGATTCTGCAGCAATTAAAGCCATAAAAGGTAAGTCGCGCTTGATGGCACCCATAAACGCATGTTCTTACTGTCAACTGGTTTTTATGGCCCCTTTGCAGCCCACCTAATCTTTAATCATCAAAGGCAATTAACTTACCAATGGCATTCCTTTTAACAAACTATGCATAGTATTGTTTAAAATAGGTTGCTCACTCACGGCTACGACGTTTATCGTGAACTGTTTTGAGTTGATGATAATACAGAAGCGTAGATGCCGCGTTCATGCATGTCTAAGCATGATTATGTGCATGTTTGAGATTGCCGACCCGCTCCGTTTGTCTTATTACTAACCTCGCTTGAGCCTCTTTTTTTTTTGTTGGTAAGATTAGCGCGGCCAGCAAATTTCAAGCCGTATTAAATATTTTTTCATCGTACCATTAAAAAACTCAAATGTCTCACATGCGTATTTACTACGCTTTTGTCCGCTATTATTGCTGTTTTAGTAAATAAAAAATAAAAATCCGGTGGCTGCTAAACGCCCCGCGTTTGTTAGTTCACGCAACAACAACGCAACACAACAGCGCAACAGTGGCACAGTGGCATATAAGATCTCCCCTCCAGTAAATAGATTGTCTAATAATAGTGTTCATTGTTAAATTTTAAGCGCTGGATCAAAAAAACCCTCCTTCTTCATCAACACTTTTTTTTTTATATTTTTTATTTGGACGTTTTTTTTTTTTAAATACAACAGTACGACATGAGTGATGGAAACGAAGTGTTCGTGCTGCCATTGAGCGATGATGGTGTGCCAATGCCCCATGGGTCTGGTCAATACATCAATCTGCCAATTCCAAGTCAACCGTATACATTGCGATTTGTAGTTTTATCCACCAGCTTGATTTCCAACCAAGGGTCAATTTGGTGCAATGTACCACAAAATGGTAAGAATTTTGATCGAAAAAAATTTTACGAATACCCAATTGTTGCAAGATTTAATAAAGATTGTTTTATTGATGTCAAAATTAATTGTCCAGGGACGTTTAGTTTTTATACTACTTTTTTACCACTTTCCCGAGATTATTTTGATCCAGATGCTTCTAAAATACACCTTCATGATACCAGTTTTTGGTCGAATACAAGTAGCGAACAAACGTTGTTTAAGGAAACTTATATGGCTGCTAATGTGAAATCTAATTTAACCAGTACTAGAAAATATTATTTTATTGTATCATGTGGGTTTGAATTGAATGGGAAAGCATTGCCATTAAATTCTTTGGCAATTGAAACTGTGGTATCGAAATGGATGGGTCCAGTTAAAACCTGGGATGATAAACTGGCACGGATCAAAAACAAAGGATATAACATGATTCATTTCACCCCATTACAGCCAAGGGGGAGTAGCAACAGTCCATATTCGATTTTTGACCAATTGGGGTGGGATCCAGTTTGTTTCCCAAATGGTGAAGATGATGTTAAGAAGATGGTTGACAATTTGGAATCCAAACAACATTTATTATCATTGACTGATATTGTTTTCAATCATACTTCTCATGATTCAGCTTGGTTGAGAGATCATCCTGAATCGGGTTATAATGTCAAGACTGCTCCCCATTTATTGCCAGCTATTGAATTAGAAGATCAATTGACGGAATTTTCAGCAAATTTGAAGGAACTTGGTTTGCCAAGTGTTGTGAGAAATCACACCGATTTGGATGTTTTGATCGATGCAGTGGGCCCACATGTTTTGCAAAAAGTTAAATTATGGGAGTATTATGTGGTTGATGTTAAAACGACCATGACCAAAATTAGAGCCATTACTGATGATGATAAAAGATTTGCTGGGATTTTACCAACTAGAATCCCAGAAACTGTTCGATGTGATTCACATGAATTAGCTAGATATATTGTTGAGGAATCCGGGAGCAATTTTGATTTGTTTGGTCATGAACGGTTCTTGAGATGTATTGATGCAGAATATTTTATTTCTTTATTAAAAACTTTGCATGATGATCCAGAAGAATGTAAGAAACAAGCATTGCATTTATTGAATGAAATTAATGAGCCATTGTATGAAGAATATGATGATGATCATGCTGCTATTTTGCATAATTTGAGAGGACGAACCCAGTTCACAAGGATTGAAGATGGCGGGCCAAATTTGGGTGAAATTACTAGAGAAAGTCCAATTCAAGAAGCATATTTTACGAAAGTTAAAGATAATAAAACGGGCGAACTCATTAGCTTGGTTAATAATGGCTTTATTTGGAACGGTGACCCAATGATTGATTTTGCATCTGATCGAAGTAAAGCATATGTACGACGAGACGTTATCCCGTGGGGTGATTGTGTCAAATTAAGATACGGCGCAAAACCTGAAGATTCAGTATATTTATGGGAACGAATGACTAAATATACTCAAATGCTGGCCAAATATTTCCACGGGTTTAGAATTGATAACTGCCATTCTACTCCAATTCATGTTGGGGAATACTTTTTGGATAAAGCAAGAGTAATTCGACCTAACTTGTATGTTGCTGCAGAACTGTTTAGTGGTTCCGAACAAAAAGACCAAGTTTTTGTGGAACGATTGGGTATTACTTCATTGGTTCGAGAAGCGATGCAAGCTTGGTCGGTTGCTGAACTATCACGATTGGTCCATAAACATGGTGGCCGGCCAATTGGGTCATTTTCCAAACAACCACTAGTTAAAACTGGTAGAAAAGATGAGTATGAGAATAATGTTCATATGGTTAGATCGTCACAAATCCATGCACTGTTCATGGACTGTACTCATGATAATGAGACCCCTGCAGAAAAACGAACGATGGAAGATGCCTTGAGTACTGGTGCATTGGTAGCAGTGTGTGCTTGTGCTGTGGGGTCTACAATGGGGTATGATGAATGTTATACAGAATCTTCAAACATTGTTCATGAAAAACGATTGTATACTTTTGATGGTGGAATTGGCCCCATTAAAAAAAAGCTGTATGAAGTCCATGCTCAAATGGGGATGGATAATGCTGATGAAATGTATGTCCATCATGAAGGGCAGTATATTACTGTTCATCGTGTTGATGGTAAACAAGGGTTGGGGTGGCTTTTAATTGCAAGAACAAAATTCCAGAAGGAATCAGAACAAGAGTGTATGTGTTACTAACCAAACAAAAAAAAAAAGAAAAAGAAAAAGAAACTAACAATTTTTTTTTTTAGTGGAGGATATTGTGTTGAAAGATTCTCAAGCAAGTACCGAAATAGCTGTTTCATTGCAAAAAAGTGACGGGGATTACGAACGAGACGAAAAGTGGCAGAAAGGTGCGCCAAATAAATTAGTAAATTTGGATCATCCATCTATCGAGTATGATGAGGAGACTCAAGAAACCGTTATCAAGGTGGGTTCAATCCCACAAGGTTCTATCATATTAATACGTACCTGGCAGACAACTATTCAATTTGGATTGAACGAATTTGTACGAACTGGTGCTGCTGAAGCAGCCGTCGGATTAGATTTGTTAGATTTGAATGTTTTGCTATATAAATGTGAAGCTGAAGAACGAGATGCCAGCGGCGGTGAAGAAGGTGTTTATAATATTCCAGGTTTTGGTGATTTAACCTATGCTGGTATTCAAGGTTGGATCAGCCCACTACGAAAAATGGCCGGCGATAACGATATGGGCCACCCAATTTGTGAAAATTTGCGGGCTGGCCATTGGGCGTTGGATTATACTATCAACCGGTTGTATAAATATCTTGATGAATATCCAAACATTAAACCATTTATGGAATGGCTAGTATCACGGTTTGAACGGTTGAGACAAATCCCAGCTGCAACATTACCACGATTTTTTTCCCTAGTTATCTTCACAGCTTATGGCGCTTTGCGAAAACAAACATTGAGCCAGATGCCGGATCATATTGCTAAAGGTACTTTGTTATTGCAACGATTGGCATTAACCTCTGTTCAAATGATTGGTAAAACTCCATCAACCTCAATTTTCCCATTTGAAGTTGTTGGATCAATGGCTGCTGGGTTGCCTCATTTCAGTACTGAATATATGCGATGTTGGGGTCGAGATGTGTTTTTGGCTACTAGAGGGTTGTTATTAAGTACAGGCCGACATGAAGTATTTAAAAACCATTTGCTAGCATTTGCGGCTACATTAAAACATGGATTGATTCCAAATTTGTTGGATGCTGGTAGATATCCACGATATAATGCCAGGGATGCCACCTGGTTCTTTGTCGAACAAGTTCAGCAATATGTAAAATATGTTCCAAATGGGCAAGAATTATTGAAAGAGAAAGTGAAACGACGGTTCCCATTAGATGACACTTTTGTTGATGTTGATGGTGAACGAGCGTTCAAAGAAGAAACTAGTATTCTGGATATTGTTTACGAAATTTTGTCTCGTCACGCTGCAGGGATCAAATTTAGAGAAGCTAATGCAGGTCCAAATCTGGACAGTCAAATGAAGGATGAAGGCTTTAACCAAGAGATTTGGGTTGATTGGAAAAATGGGATGATTTTTGGTGGTAATCAATTCAATTGTGGTACGTGGATGGATAAAATGGGTGAATCCAAAAAAGCAGGTAATAAAGGTGTCCCAGGTACACCACGAGATGGTGCTGCAATTGAAATCATTGGCATGTTGAAATCTTGTTTGCGATGGATGAATGAACTGTATGATCAGAATATTTCGCCATACGATCATGTCGTTAACCAACACGGTGAAAAAGTTCGATTGAAAGAATGGGATAAGAAATTGGTTCGGTTCTTTGAAAAATGCTTTTATGTCCCATTAGATCCTAGAAAAGATGTTTTGTACGATGTTGACTCCAAAATCATTCATCGACGAGGTATCTACAAAGATTTGTACAAATCTGGCAAACCATTTGAAGATTATCAATTGCGACCAAATTTCGCCATTGCAATGGTTGTTGCACCTGAGCTATTTGATTTGGAAAAAGCATGGGGCGCAATTGGGGTTGCAGACCAAGCACTTAACAGTACGGTTGGTCTAGCCACTTTAGACCCGGAAGATCTCAACTATAACCCATACTATAACAATGGTATTGATGATGATAATTTCGCCACTTCTAAAGGTCGAAACTATCATCAAGGTCCAGAATGGGTTTGGTGTAAAGGGTATTTCTTGCGAGCCATGTTGATGTATGGGTTGAAAATGAATAAAAAGAGGGGTCATACCGAATCACATGTGGTGTTCCAGCAAGTATATAGTCGAATTACACCAGTGTTTGAATGGCTGGATCAAAGTCCGTGGGCGGGGTTGACCGAGTTAACTAATAAAAATGGTGAGTTATGTGACGATAGTTCGCCAACACAGGCATGGAGTTCTGGTCAATTTATTGAGTTGTTTGAGGATGCAAAGTTGTACATGGCTAGTTAATGTAGATTGGAGTTTTTTTTTTTATATTAGTTTAGCTAACTATTTGTTTTGGATCTTTTTTTTTTCTTTTAATCAATTGTGTTCATTTAGAGTGGCGACGCGAGTCGACCCGGATGTTATGCGTAATAGAATGGGCAAGCGTAACTCCAAGACTACCTATTGTTCACCATAACTATTACTGCTATACAAAAGCTAAAATACCTAGCATCATCGCAAAACCGTTCTGAAGACGTTGAAGCCAGTTAAAGAATTGATACTGGATGAAAGATATTTTAGAAACCAAAGAGTTTTAAAACACATTGTGCCAATTGCAAGAGGATAGACTTGAGTTGTATACCGCTTTTGTAGATTGGTGGATTTAATTAACTTGCATTTTATTGCAACTAGTTAGCATTACCGTGACTCTTTTTTGCTTAATTAGCCTAACAATTTTCAAAAATTTATTATTAATGCTCCACATCATTGTTTAATAAAAAGGTGTTTTAAATAATGAATTAAAAGTTTAAAAGGGAACTCGTGCACTAGTTTATGCAGGTTGACATATCGATTGGGCGGTATATACCAGTACGTACAGAATCCCGTTCATTTATATACTGGTTCGGGGGGCCACTCAACGCCATCATTACCTTTCTGTCAAGAACGCTTATGAAGTTCAGGTAATGCAATGTTTGGCATCAATAACTTTAGTAAACAACGGAAAAACCCAGGTTTAAAAATTATTTTCTGCGACACAACTCCTCCCCCTTCCCCTGAAAATTATAAAAAAACCACCCCAAAAAAAAAGAGAGCCTTCCTGGCGGGCACGTAGGCGTAATGATTCTTTGGTGTTGATACTTGCATGCCGGAGGTAAAGAGCAGACATATAACGTACCACAAGCTGGTATAATAGGTTAGTTTGAGTCGGTTGTAAGGTCGATATACTAAGATCAACGAGTAATTGTGAATGCTAATCTTTGCTATTCTACGAAAAATTATGTCTGTACGTTGTATTGATCGAATTCCGCATAGCACGTGAGGACCTGGATCTCGGACTCAAAACTTGGAAGAGTAGTTTCAAAATTGACGATGATCACAATAAAAAGGATATATATAAATAATGCATTTGTTTATAATAATAATAATAATAATAATAATAATAATAATAATTTAGTAAGGTTATAGCTTATCAACCTCCAGCTGTCTATACTTTTCAATATCTCCCTTCACAACTCCACTAAACACACTACCAGTCATTTTAATCAACTCATCCACTCTCACCACACTACTATTGTTCAAATTCTTCATCAAACCATACACTTCGCCACTCGATTCCTTCTCTAATAAACTATTTTCAAACATTTTAAAAATCGCCAACGCGACTCGGAATAAATATACTGGCCCTTCAACACATAAAAAAACATCCCATACTCTAAATAGCGATTCGGCCGGTAATGCATCAGTAAAACAACTCAAGAACCAGTCAAATGTAATGGTATCAATTTCAACACCAATCTTATCAAAATGATTATACAATTTTGGGAAAAAATGTTTGAAATATTTGGCAAATACTTTCTGATCTGCTTGAGGCAGTTGCAGTGGACTACTAAAATATCCTTCTGGCAAAATATTTTCCAATAATGAAACCAATGACCAAAACGCATCCTCTTCAGTTGCATATGTTAGTAATAAAATAGCAGTGATGACGTTCATTCCTTGACAGTACCCAACATTTGGGTTATACCTTGAATAAGCAATTAAAACCCGTCTCAATTTTGGTACACCCGGGCCAGTGCCTGCGAAAAAAACGTTATATGGCATCGTTCTGTACAAATCCAGTTCAATCTGATCGACACTTTCGTTATCGTTATCCTCTTCTGCCAACAAATGTTCATATTTGCCAGGTATTTTTAATAAATAAGCTCCACAACATTCTGCCCAGATTTTGGGCCGGTATGCTACTGGTACGCCTCCATATACCAACTGTTTGAAATCTTTCCATAAAGTATTTGTATTCTTGGTGGTTGACAAAAGTTCTGCTCCTGATACACCTAATAATTGTCCTGATTCAATTAGCTGGGGACTTGTGGCGTTCAGTTTGCGTAAAAAATCATCCCATCGGGTTGTTTGGGCTTTTTGTGATTCATCGTGTAAATCAGTTAGTTGGCTTAACAAAATCCGAACTGAGGAGCCTGAACCATCCTCCTCAGTAATTGACTCTGGCTTGAACTGAACAATGCTGGAGGCTTGAGTTGGCTGTACTGATGCCAGTTGAATTTGATCATCCTCAATTTCCAAATTGCAACTGTTAGTAGTATTAACACTTATCATTGACTTTTGTTCTTCAAAAGTCTCTTCTACAGGACTTGATGCTTTTTTTATGGATCGATTGCGATCGTAAATAAACCCAAAACGGTCAGTTAGTTGATGTTGACCATTTTTTTTGGTACCATAATGGTTGTTCCATGATTGTAATAGTGTAGGAGGCTGGACATTTTGGGGTACAATATCACTCATTTCCATTGGGCCACCTTCTTTACGTTGTTGTTCATCAGATTGTTCGTGTTCTTTTTTAAAAATCGACCATTCCTTTTTTTTGGGTTTACTATTTTCTTTCTGTTCATTAGTATTCGTTTCGTCATTATCGTTAATTTCATTACTATCGTCTATAACAATATCAGGTCTTTCCAAGTGCTGCTGTTGTGATGACTGTCCATTAACCGGTAACAATGGATCCTTTATCGCCTCGTCCATCAATTCATTCACCAAAAAATCAGGTCTTCTAATCGACGTACTACTCATATTCATCAACCGTTTATCTATATCGCTCCAACTAACTCCATTTTGCACCAGCATTTTCCGTAGTTCCCGCTCCCTATCCTCATTCTGCTTCCTCAACAACCCAATCTGCGCCTCCCGTTCCGCCAAATCAGTCGCCAGTTGTCTTATAACCTCAACCACTCCATGCCGTGTCACAAATTTACTAATAATCTCGTCACTACTTAGATGTAAATTCCCGGGCACTGACGAATACGACAACTCTTCAAATAGCATTCTTCTATCAACGTCGCCATTCGTATCACTAAATAAGGACATTCGGTCTGATTTCAAATCGTCGTGATTAGTTATTGTGTTATCGTTTGTGGTTGGTGGTGATATTGGCTGTGATATTGATCGGTGGTTGGTGGTGGCAGTGGTCGATTGGGTATCCGAACGAGGCCGATTTCGCGACCGGAGAGTGGACGATATTGACTCAGTATCATCCCATTTATCGTGCGATTTCTCTTTTGTCATTTCATTGATCCTCTATTCTATTGAGTTGGTATTGTTTTGTTTTTGTCGATTAATGATAAAAAGTTCACTAGGGGGGGAAGGGGAAAAGGGAAAAGAGTGTGGCATTTGATATTTAGATATATTCGTGGACTAGCTACTGCTTAGGCGCGTTGCCGGGACCGAATAACTTTCTTATAGCGTCTGCGCAATGATTGGGCTTGAATGTCTCAAGAGCGGCTAGTTGCCTCCACCTGCGTTCGAACCCCTGTGGAGGAATATCTTTCTGGCTTTATTACGTAATTTGTATATATAAAATTACGTAATCCATACAAAAATGGAATCTTTTTTTTTTGCCACTACACGTTTAGCAATGAAAAATTTGACAGTGTAACTATTACTGTTAATTAATTAAAGTAATCACAACACGTACAAAAAAGAACTCCATAACAACGACGACGAATCAAAAAAGAAAAAAATAATGAGAGGTAAAAAACGAGGAGGACGAGGAGGTGGGCATAGCTATTTCGACCCCCCATCTGGGCCAGCACGAGGGAGAGGAGGATACAATAATAGAATTCACAGAATGAGAAATAGTGATCAAGTTATGTATGATCAGTTAGTAGAAGAAGGATTGCAAAAACAAGAAAAGCCACGACCTGGGTTGGGGAATAATAGGACAAAATTTCGAATGAAGGATGAAGCAAGGAATACAAGAGTTGGGGGTAGTATGATGAGAGGGTATAGGTTTTATCCCGTGGAATTTGTTAAAAGTGATGAGGTTTATGATCCGAGTCGGTTGGTCACTGGATTTAAGGAAATGCAAATAAACACAAATAAACAAGCGGAGGAAGCGGAAGTTCAAAAAGCGAATGATAGTATGATGGAGGATAGTGTTATAGATGATAGTGTGATGGATGATAGTGTGATGGATGATAGTGTGATGGATGGTGGTGTGATGGATGATAATGTTATCCAGAATGAAGAAAATGACAATGATATAAAGTTTGAAGAGTATTACGAATTGGATAATGAAGATGGTGATAACGAACCATTTGAGATTGATGTTGATGGTGATGATTCATTGGTATCTGGAATGGAGTTTACTAAACCGGTTATCGTCCCATATCATAAAAAAGAACATGAAACTCCGAAATTAGCAAAAGTTGAACAAAAAGTTTCGGTCAAAACTACTGCTGCTGCTATTGAAGACCCTGTAGAAGAGCCAAAAGTGTCAGTTGAAACAGAATCGAATGAAAAAATGTTTACAAACTCCAAAGAACCAATCAAAGTTGAAACCAACGAAACAATCGAAGTCAAACTACCAGAAGTCGAACCCACACAACAACAGCAACAACCTGAATTTGCTGAAAATGATGGGGAAGGTATTACGGAAGAAGATTTGATATATATGCGTCGGTTTGCCGTTCGAGAACTTGGTGATTACAACCAGGTACCGGCTTCGACATCCGCTGAGAATGACATTATTGATGAGATTTTGTCAACTCGAGCTTCTGCAGATGGAGTTGAATATTTAGTAAGATGGAAAAATGACAAACAAGGCTACATTATAAAAGACGAATTGTTGGAGTTATTTGAAGGGAAAGGTTATGATCTTGATACAGCGCTAGAAATTATCAACGCTTTGGGAGGCTTACAACAAAGTGATGATGAGTATAATAGTGATAGTGCCGGTGGTGATGAGGATACAGACGATTCTTTGGATGAGATGATTTCACAATTAATTCACAATGATAATTCCAGACACGTTTTGAATGATTATGGCGAAGCTAAGAAAGAAGATGACCGGCAAAAATGGCGTGGGAAGGGGAAGAATAAAGTACCGGATTTCCAAGTCGATGATGAAGAATTGCAGTCATATTTAGCTTCGCAATGGCAAAAATCACGATTATCAAAGTCAGAAAAACGCAAACAACGTGACTTGGATCGAAAAGATGGTAGGCTATCCAAACATTACAAAGAAACTGGTCAAATCTTATTAACAGATTTGTTCACCACCGCAATGACATTTGATCAAATCGTTCAACAACTATTCATATTTATGGAAACACCGATACAATCTACGATTATATTCCCACCGTTTGATAGTGATGATCGCAAAGTGGTTAAAATGATTGGCGAAAGGTTCAACTTCACCGTCAAAACTGTAGCTGATCCAAATGCTGTAACGGGGCAGAGTAAAAAGCAACGATGTTTGCAATTTATAAAACGTCAAACTTCACGTTTACCAGATAACTCCGAACTAGCGCCAATAAAGTCATTGAAACAGTGGTTCCCAAGATTTGATGCTAAAAACAAAATGAATACTGGTAAAATGAAGGGGTTGAATTTCAGAGACGCGGCTCGAGCTAAAGGTAGTGGTAGTAAAGCCAAACATAAAGAAGGCGATATAGTTGGTAGTAAAGCGGTCGAAATTGATAGTACTAATATTGGTAGACAGTTGTTGGAGAGAATGGGATGGTCTAGAGGTCAAGGACTGGGTATTCATAAAGCAGGGATTATAGAGCCGCTGACGGCAAAAGTTAAAATGTCGAAAAAGGGGTTGCAGTCGTTGGATGAACAGTATTAAACTATTGTATATATATATATACATTGAAATTTTTGACCATCTTGGGTTATTTCCGATATCAATTCGGTGTTAGCTGTTTATTTTATGTCTTTCATCAAATCTAACTAGCTAGCTAGCTATATAAAATTGTGGCAGTAGTTATGTTAAATATAGCCATTTTCAAAAATTGAATGTATTCTACTACTAAAACACTCTAAAACGTGTATAGGTCTTGATATTGAATTTGAAAAAAGACCTTTTTTTTTTTGAGTATTAAATAAACGCAGGTAAGATATTTGTGATATCTATAGTAGGCTCTTCCCGATAAATCTTCATGCCGTAGGTGATGAGGCGCTTGTCTCACTTTCCTTCCCAACGGCCATCTCTTACGCCTGCTTGAATCCAAAATCTTCACGTGATTTGAATTGAAATAATTTTTTATTTTTTTTTTAATTTTTTCAGATCACCAAATTTTTTTTTATTATTTTTTTCACTAACTTTAACATATTATTGAGTAAGACTATAATACAATAATAAAATAATAATACAAAATGGATGGTAGCGACGATGAAGCACCAGTGGTGATAAAATTCTCCGACAAATCAGCATCTTCTACACAAAATGAGAATCTCAACAAACGAGCAAAAAAACATTACATGAAGTCGACTGCTCCCAAAGACCCCAAAGAAGCGACCAAATCACGCAAACCTTTAACCAAAGAAGACGATGATGATTTCAAAAATGATACAGAACTACAAAGATTGTTAGATGAATCGCATATTTTATCAGAAGCAAACCAATATACTGGCGCAGACATTTCCAACATTGATTTCGACCCGATAGGCAAAAGTCGGCACAAAACTATGGATAGAAGGTTAGAACTATTAGGAGTTAAAGGTAAGAAAAAGGGACAAATGCCAATGAACATGGCAAAAGGAATGAAACAGGTACAACATGATCGAAAGGTTAAACATATAAGTGAGGCAAAAGAAGCCGGGATTGTGTTAGCCAAGAATATGAAGGTTGAAAAGAAAAAGACGGAAAAAAGGACGAGGGGGTTGAAGATTCAGTCAGTTGGGAAAAGTACGAGACATGGACTGGTTGTATCGCAGGATGAAATCGCCAAATTCTCGAGTAGAAATAAACCGAAGGGTAAAAAGCGTAAATAAAAATAATAAACCAATTTTCTTCATCTCTCTTTCTAGACAAGCTGGCACCCAAAGAAATCCTTGGACATTGTTGGTTGAAGTGCAATCAGAGATTTTTACCCCATAATAGGTCTGAATCAATTTGTAATATTAATTTTTTTTGTCTGAAACATATAGTAGTAGTTTTGGTATATATTTTCCGCGATTCGAGAATGGGTATGCTATTGAGTATATACATCGTCATAGTGGTTATCATTCCAACGGGTATTATTCTCTCACAATGTAATATAATTGTGAATAATGTTCCAGTATTCCTGCACGGCGGACCAGTTAATCTAACATAAGAGTCCTAAAAATATTGACAATATTATTTGATCTTAAAACCGTGGATATTACTGGTAAAACAAAAAAAAACAAACACAAAGGTGATCCAAAGGACTAACCCAAATAACTCTAGCTTTGTCCTGTTTCCTTTTGGTACTAAATGGCTTTTTGAGGCTAGCTTCCAAATTTGGTCTCTCACTAGGCTTACCAACACGTCTACCTAAAAAGCGTTTAATGTTTATTAGCATTGGCAATCATTTGTGGGAATGCTTCTTTTCTCCTGTTTTAGATCCCATCCTTTCATACTTATATATAATAACTTATCGCCACTTCCTGAATTGAGGGCACCCAATGTCGAACCCTTCAACGGTGGTGTAATAATGACCGATCTTTTGAAAACACTCCAACGGTGACTTCAATGTCTTCAAACTCTTCAACTGGAAGAACGGTTTATTTCTCCCCACCCAAGAGTAAGAACGATAGTGACATTGTTGAGATAGGACTTGGTTCTATCGATCGCAGCTATAAATCTAAAGCGCTTATTATTATCATGATAACATGGGAAATGTGATGGGAACTCAATTTTCATATGATTGATCCCAATTTATTTTGGACGCCGGCTAGAGTTTCGGCGCGTGTATTGACGGGCCCGAATCTCTGCGCGCGGGCTATCTCATGCTAGCTCAGAGCAGTGATGCATGCTGCTGATGATTTTCCCTTTTTTTTTACCCCATCATCTTATTGATTTTATCTTAAATTTATAATTATATATTCGCTTAACCGCGCGCTAATCATATCTGGTTTCCCACAACAACAACTATCACTATCGACACCTATCACTATCGACAACTCTCACACTATCGACATCTACAACATGGAACAAATAGGTACGTACAGTTATTAATATTTTATTTTTCGATACTAATAATTAATAGATCGCGCGTTTTTTAAAGGTATCAGTACCGTTCGTGCACTAACAGCAGAGGGGCTGCCACGGCCTCCATCCGAGACTCGTGCCGAATTATATGGACTCTACAAACAAGCTACTGAAGGCGACAATCGCGAACTACTCAAACCACTCGACGAATCAGCAGGAAAAAAATGGGAATCATGGAAAAGTTTCCAAGGAATCAACTCTTCTGAAGCCAAAAAACGATACATTCAATTGTTGGTCAATACTATGGAGGAATACACAACCAGTTCCAACAAAGCAAAAGAGTTATTGAATGATTTACAAAATACTTGGGATCAAGTTCGGGATATATCTACTCGAGGAAGTAGCCCTGCGTTTGGGCTGGGACTGAGTGGGTTGTTGAGTGTTGATGACAGGAAACGAGATACGGATATAGATGATGCGGAGTTGAGACAATGGAAACAGGAGGTGAGTAAAGCAATGGAGACTATAAATGAACAGGTATACTTGCTACGGTACCAGCTTATTGAAATGTCCAGTAGTAAGAATAAGAATATGCTAAGGTTCCTGTGGTCAATAGTAGTCAAGTTGTGGAAAGTTGGATATAAAATTGGAAGGCATGTTATTATTGATTTTTTGGTATTTATTTTTTGTATTTATGCAATCAGGTTCGCAAGGAAACGTCCACAGTATGCGTTGTCGAGGTTTGTTAATTATTTGTTGGTTCATTTGAGTAGATTGGTTATTGTTTAGATGTACAATAGTGTTTGATTATTTTGACTTGACACCTTGAAATTATTAATCCCATGAGCACAAACGTTATACAATAATAATGACTTACTTACGCATCAGTATCACTAAAGGAAAAGTTTTTTATCTAGTATCTATGTCTTTTTAACCTGTCTATCACTAATTTAATCTATTTTTTTATTTTTTAATCATCATTGGTTTGTTTGCACAACATCTTGGTATGATAATGTAGGCTGCTGGTATTGCTGCTGTCCTACCGGTGGAATTAGCTGCTGTTGTAATTTTGGCAATTCGACCATTAGCCCAGTTTGATTGACAGCGAAATATTCGCTGTTTAATTGATAGATACCTGGTTGTAACTTTTGGTGTTGTGTTAGTGTTTGTTGATGCTGCTGTGGTTGTTGAGTCAATTTATAGTCTTCGGTACTAAAACTGGACATGTCGTGGTTTTGTAGAGATGTTGCCTGAGATTGTGATTGCGAAGAAGATTGATAATTCATTGAATATTTTTGACTAATCATATAGTTCTTATTGCTAGGCGCCAGCGTACCATTATTTCGTGGTTTTAGTCGGTTACTATTTTGAGGATTGTATGGTGATGTTAGTTGCACCGCTTGTTGTTGGCTAATCATTCCATGCATGAATTGATTATTGTGATTGGAAGTTAGTGATTGTAGGTATAGAGCTTGGTTTTGAAATTGTCGGCGGTGGACGGACTGCCCGTGGCCAATAATCTGTTGGTGTTGAACTAGTTGTTGATGTTGGTTTGATTGTTGATGTTGAGCATGGTTTTGACTATAAAATGGTTGCTGTAGGTGTCCAAAAAGTTGGCTGTTGTGGATCTGTTGCCCGTGTTCAAATGGTTTTTGATAGTCCGCTGATTTCTTCTGATGGTTGGCCAGTTGTTGGTGCACTGCTGGGTTGGAATTATAAGTGGACTGTTGCTGGTGATACTGATCAACCACCCTATCGCTTGTAGCATCGTGGACCCCAACGTCAGCATGACGATTTAATGAAGACTTTTGTTTCATCATTTGTCTTAAACCTAGTTTTTCGTCACGCAACGTCTTGTGAATCTTGTTTTTCTGTGTCTGTGTCTGTGTCTGTGCCTGTGCCTGTGCCTGTGTCTGCGCCTGTGCTTGTGCTTGTAGCCGTCGTGCGTGTCTATGAGCATTTTCCCGCATAATGAGCAAATCTTGACCAAACACTACTTTACCGTCACTACTAAAATGGTTTACAACTTCCTGCCGGTTAAACAAGTTTTCTGCACCATCATTCGGGTTTTGTGAGGTCTTATGCTGCTCAAAATCAGCGCTACTTTTCATTGAATCCATTGCTAAATCCAGCGGTAGCCGTAATGACTGTCGTAATTCTTTATGAAATTTATACTTGCCGTGTTGCGACTGCATTGTGGATATAGTAACCTGCTCGCTCAATTTACGTTTTTTACAAATTGGCGCTTCTGCTGGTTTATCCTGAAATGGCGATGACGACGCAGCACGTTTATTGGGTTGCATCGAACCTGTAGAACGATCCGATGATAGTGGTACCAACCCTTTATTTCCGTTCTTTTTAATTTCCAATCGCTCTCGTGCTTGTTGTTCCAATACACTATATTGATAATTTCTCATTCTTTCATAGTTCTTTTGTTTTTCAGTTAGTTCCTTTTCAGCTACTATTGTAGGTCGTACGGAATCTACCCCAATACTATCAGCATCAGATTTAAACAGGACGATTTTATCGTTATACCTATCGTTATAAATCTTATCAAACTGTACATGTTTTGGATCATCAACCACTTTGTTTTTAAAAAACAAAAACTCTCCCGGGTAATAAGTAACCATTGGTATAGTATTAAAAAACTCCGACCCATCGCCATGAAGCAGTTTTAATACTAATTGTTCATACAATAAATTACCAGGCCCAAACTGAGCTGGTTGGTCATTTAAAGAATAAACATCCACATGTTTTTTCAATTCCAATAATTTGGGTAAATAACACAAACTATTCATCCAAGTTTTGTATCCACCTTCAACACAATTGTCAACATGTCCACACAGAACCTTCCAAATTTCAAAAACTTTTTCGCGAAAATTGGTTGCATTTAAATGATAAGCTCTAAAATATGCAACTTTTAGCCCAAGTGGGATACTGTTATTTTCATCTTTATTAATCCATGCAACAAAATCTTGTTTCCATGTTTTATAATCAGCCATTACAGCCCATTTTTTATCATCTTTTTGTTTAGTATCTTCAAGCTGCCAAAAACAATGATTGGGGGCTAGCAAATGTGCAGTAAATAAAATCAATGCCAGTGTATAATGAGCAATAGTTCTTCGGGCAGATTTATCTTTTTTATAGGTGCCTTTTCTCATGAAAAAATCCTCAACCTGCATGATATTGTAATCGTTGATACAAGTTGCGGGCATGGTTCTTATTGGTTTTGATAAACTCATTGTTAATAATTAATAAAATGTGGTTAGTTTTTTTGTATGTTGGTTTGTGTTGAAGAAGAAGAAGAAGAAGAAGGAAAAAAAAACAATATTAGGGGAAAAGAGCTGAATTTATAATAAAACTTTTTTGGATTTAAAATGAAAATGTTGAGTTGTGAATTAAGTCTCAATGTAGAACAAGAGCTTCTGTGGTTGATGCTAGAATAAGCAGAGTGTATAGCCGGTGCGATATCTTGTGATGGCTTGTGATGTCTTGTGATGGCTTACGATGTGATGGAGGAGCGGGTAATAGTGTTCTAGATGTGTGTGATCTGCTTGTTATAAGCGTGAAAAACAGTTGAAAGTAGTATAATACAAACCGGAAACCTAATCTGGTTTTTTGGTGTCAAACTAGTAACAAAATGAGGAATCTAATCTGAAGATAAGCTGTTTTATTGTATTTTAACAGTTCAACGGATATATATCCAAAAACGATCTTATTCCACCTTTTATCTTATACTTTTATAGAAGGATATGACTGTCTACTTTTTTTTTTTTTTTTTTCCGGCGAATCCAAAATTTCAACCTTTTTTTTATTAGTCTGTTGTTTTACAAAACACGAGTAAAACCAGCTTATGCGCAAGCTGAAAAGGGACGCGCCGCATATCGTGTGGCTCACTATTTTTCACGCCAAATTTCTCCCTTTACACTTATATATCTATAGGTTGAATTATTAAATTTGCACTGGAGGAGATAGGTAATACCAAACATACCTTTTGGGTAACTTTTTTTTTTTTCATAGTTGCGAAAAAACGCCTCTATGTACCGTCGTTACGAAAACTTTAATACGTTACCGAAGCTTTAATACGTTACCGAAGCATGAATAGACTAAAGTTCCCACACGTCGCACCCCAGCATGAAAGAATTATACACAGTAGATAGGATTTTTAATACAGCGTCGGAACTGCTTTATGAGCAATCGTGAACATAAATCGTTTCCAATTAAACATCTTTGAAAGCCACCCACACACATACACAAAAGGCGTAATTCCGACAAGAAATAGACGGAAATTTCTCCACGATCGATTGTTAACAACAACAACAGCACGCACTAGCAGCATTTTGTTTGGACGCCGATGCTTGACCGATCCCCCGACGATAAAGCGCTATATATATATAGTGCGCATATGTTAGGTTCCGATGACGGATCGGAAGAACAAGAATAAAGTCTTGAAGAGAAATTTAAACTTTTCATTATAGAAGAAAAGTTTCTCCTGAAAATATTTCTTCTTCTTTTAACTAATTTAATTAGGACAGATAGTATAATAATAGATTTTTTGTTGTTGTTTATTTCTAATTGGTTAAGAGTCACAATTGCCAGAACTAAGCAAGACAGATAGATCAGAAAAGACCGATAAAAAGCCGATGAATCAGATACTATAAAAAACTCGAAAAAATGGCTGTTGATAAATCAAAAATTGAAATCATTAAAGAGAAAATCATAACAAGTAATCTAAAAACATATGATGAACTCAAGGAGCTAAGCGAAGTGGACATGTTGATTTTAGCCATGGATCATGACATAAGCTTCAAATAATGAAGAAGGAAAGGAAAAGAAAGAGGAAGATATCCCAGAGTTGGAGTTTGAATTCAATGATAAGATAAAAGCTCATGTATTTTTGGATTTAATCTGTGGTTTAAGAGGAAGAGAAATCGATGTCTCAAACAAAGATCAGTTAAAACGACAAGTTGGTAGGTTTAAAAGGGAAATTTATACTGGAACAGCTAACCGAGCCTTTATTGTAATGGATACATCAAAGATTAGTGAAGATAGAAAGAAAATTTGGGATCGATACAATAGTGCCGTTTTGCGTCTGTTACATAGAGCAGTAGCCAAAAGATTTCAAAATAGACTCATTGACAAACATATAGCCAACATTCAAGAATTTTTCGACATCTTAGATGAAGTAATGAAAATTGAATCGAAAATTGCAATCCAAGACAAGGTACGGAAAATAAACGAATATCCAAATGATCAATTTTTTATGCAATTTTACAGCTTCATGTTAGAAATATCGACATTGACAGATCTAGATCTAGGCGTATTGCAAATGGACTCAATCTTGTCAAAATTAATTTTGGTTATTGACCGAATAGTGACATATCATTCTGACAATCGGAACTTAGACTCAATTGCTTGCAAATTGGTTGCTATAAAGAATGACATCGAAGAAGAATCAATTACTGACACTCCACAACTATCAGATATGGTGAGTGAAATTAAGCAAAAAATAACAAGTCTAAAATTCAAACCTGCAAATAATACGCCATCACCATATATACAACCGATTCAAGCTCGGCGTGCTACAACAATTCCAAATTTCAACGAAGAACCAATTACAACTGATAGATTAAGATTCAATGACAGAAGAAACACGGACGAATATGTTAGAATGTGCTCTGACTGTGTGAAAGAATTTTCTATCATTTTCTTTAAGAATGGTAAACATATGAACTGTCGACCTCGTGCCCAGAAGGAACACTCTTAACAATCAAAAAAGTAGTGAAGGTATTTACAAAATTCATTCGACTAGAAACAGATTCACTAACAACTCCAGAATCCTATCCAAGATAAATGCTCAGGACAAATATCATCTTAGAAATAAAATCAAACGTCCCATTGGTGAAGATCATGGTATGTTTTAACATACTATAACAAACCCAGGAGCTAGATCGAGTACAAAATGATCTACAAATTTTTAAAAAAGTTACAAACGATTCTAACAAATCTACGGATGATTCAAACAAAAGAGTGAAACTGATTCTAATAAGAGTATAATTTTTTGTAAAACTCTAATGAATTATTAATTGTTGCCATTAGAAATGAAGATAGTCATTTTTTGACACTAAGCTTGACTTGTCAGTACAACCCATTGTGAAGCCAATTTCTGAAAAAGCCTGCCGAGTTAATGGAGTTATAAAAAAAAGATACATTGTTACACTGGCATGATAGATTCTTACATACAAATGTAGATTACCTTAAAAACTAATGACCAAGGAATAATCTAATGACCGGGATGGACCTAGGTAAGAATTACACTAATTTAGTTGAAATGTGAAATTTGCAAACTGGCTCATGCTCATAAACAACCTTTTTTGATCTCGACCTCATATCACAAACGCCTCAGCACCACTAGAAATTATTACACTCTGATCTTTGCGAATTCAACATACCATCATACACTCATGGCTATAAATATATCATCACTATTTTGGACGACTCCACACACGCGATATCATGAAGTTCATTGGCTTCGACACCAGAAACGATGCCGGAGAAGTTATTGCAGATTTCATCGGTAGATCCCAACAGGATCACAAAAAGGAACAGAGGATATAAAGTAAAAGCATTATTTCCAGACAATGGAGGTGAGTTCATTCATCAATTATTAAACGACTATCTATATCGAAACCATATTATTCACTATTTTTCGCCACCTTATACCCCACAACAAAATGGCTCAATTGAACTTTGATGGAAAACCACATCAAGCTTTTTGGCAGAAACTCCAACCGATCCGTGCCAGCGCGCCGCGTGCGGCTGAAACCCTTCATTGCTATTGTTCCTGCTACATGGTCAAGCTCGTCGAGGTCATCGCGTGGAGAAGAAGACTCGTTTGGCAAAATACGTCAAATGTTGTGTACTGCGGTGCATACTGTGTTTTTTATGCCGAAAAGGAACCGATTCTCAGACCCACAACTTTACCAAACGTGCTATCACCAGAGATTTATACCGTCATGTTTTCCAAATAGAATTTCTCAGTGAAATCGTTTACACCAATAACATGCCAAAAAGCTGAGATGATTGCGGGGTTTGCATTGGTTATTCAAGAACTAGTTTATGCATACCGTTTTCATATTGAATGTGAAGATCCATGGAGCTGTATTGAAATTATGAGGCAGTTTGCCAGTCCAATCTTCATTTCAAAACCGAAGTTTGATAATTATAGGTTGGTTCATCGACAGCCAGAACCCGCTCCTGATTAAAACCGGTATTTCGTAAAATCAACACACTTTTATAAGTGTATCACTATTGTAATAACGATATAGTATTTTAATATATCAAATTGAAAAAAAAAAATAAAAAAATTCCCATATGGATAAAGGCCTATTTTGATTTAGAGTCCTGTTGGACGAATTTTTTTTAATTATTATGCCGATGTCGGTTGTATTAATACGACAATGGCAAAACCAAACTTAACCCATCACTCTTTACTATATGTTATTGTTTAAAAGTATTAACAATCGACAATATAGAAAGTCGGAAGTATTGTAATAAACCTACAACACGCTATTAGGATTATTAGAACCTAGAAAACAATTAGGAATATTACAAAATAGCAAAGTCACAAAATATTTTTTTGGTAACGTATCAAGATGGAGCCTAAACCAAACATAAGTGCCACCACTGACGAGTTATTACAGCAGTTACAAGATCAAGATAAATATCATCAAGAACAGGTTGCAGCATTACAGTCAACTCATCAACAAGAAATTGGAAATTTGCAAACTCAAATTACGCAATTAAGCGATAATAAAGCGATTGATGAATTAAAATCAGAGATGACTGATCAACACGGACACATTAAATTAATGTTTAGAGGTGTACTGTCAATGTTGATTGGGCTGTCAGTCCTAGTCCTGTTGAAAAATACAAAACATGCAGACGCAGCAACAGTACATGCAAGCGAAGGAGATGTAATAGATATATAGAGCGGTACGTATAACAATGATACAATTGCGAATCACACACTTGGTGAAGAGTATGAAGATGGTGACCGGAGTAATGAGCGATTTCAGACTCACTTGTAGTGGCAATAAGCGTAACAAAACGGACAGTAGCAATCCTTACAGTAGTGGTCTGCCCGTGATTGCAAACATTGAAGGTGGACATGTAGTCCATCCGAGTGACGGAAAAAACATGTAAGCACGAGCCCGACGAAATGGTTGAGCTGGTTAACAATTATATTAAAGATGTGATGGCTAAAGAGGCAAACACCCTGGCTAAAAGAGATGCATATGAGGTTAACTTTCAAGCGTAATTGTTAGATTAATAAGTATATCAGGATTTGCAGCTGGAATCAATGCTCTGGTTAGTGATTGTAACTGGGAGAAAGGGTATACTCCAGGTGAGCAGTCATGGAGATGTAATGCAGGAGTGGCAGGTTCGGCCGCTACAGCAGTATACGTAGCAAAGAGATATTTGCTTAAAAGTATTAATAATCGATAATATAGAAAGTCACAAGTGTTGCTATTAACCTATAACACGCTATTAGGATTATTAGAACCTAAAAAAGGCTTAATTGTAAGGCCCATGAGATGTCTCAACCTTTGCTCGAGCTTGTGGGCATCCACTGTAATTTTACGTTACATCTTACAACAAACAATATTCTTATATTTTTTAGTATAATTAGAAACAGTTTTTATGTATATTGCAAACTCAGCAGGTCTCTTTGGTACTTTATTAGCGGACCTGGGCAAAATAAATGATTTCTCACTCACTCACTCACTACTCTTATATGTATCACCTAGTAATAAAGATATAGTATGTTAATATATATTATGGAAATTGAAAAGAAAGAAACTCCTCGTGATTGAGATCGTTATCATCGTGAACAATTGAAATATTTCCGGTTATCTACTGGGAAACATGGGCAAGTTCTGAATCCAGCAGTTAATTTTAATTTTTCAAAATTGCTATGGAATAAGTATTATTTGGAAAATCCAAGATTACCAAATCAAGTTTATCGTCAAAGTTTTCTGAAACTGTGGAATCGAATGTATGCAGACTGTCACCTTGCTGAAGCTGGTTGGGGTAGTTCAAACATTCAGAAGTTCAGTACCAGCTAAAGAAGTTAACGGCTTATGGGTGAAATAATTGAGCCGTGCGAGAAGGACAGACCCCAGGGTTGCTGGACTATTCCATTTATTTTTACTACATCGGTGCACCAAACCTTATGGTAAATTCTTTGAAATAACTACCATCCATGCGACTTATAGAGAATTCAAATGCTCACTATGTCGAGAACAGCCTGATGGCTCTAGTCATAGACTTGAACGCAGAGTCCTCCATTATCTCTGGTCCAGATCATTTCGAAAAAGAGTATAGTTTTGCTACTTTTGTACGATATCCAGAAAGAAAAAAAAAGACAAGAATCTTATCCAAGATTCATCTGATTGAGGTTGGTTTAGAATTACAAAAAGCTTATTATGGTAGTTTTTGGTAGCAGGCATTTTGAAATTAATTATCGGGGCCGATGCAACAAAGCCTGTGTCGCGTTGGGAGGGTCCCACCATGGCAACTTGGTCACGGCGACAAGTAGCGAAAAAAGGTAAAATGACATTTTCAACAACAAATGCATTAAAGTTGTCGTCAAAAAGTCCCCATAGCAGTGTCTGGTTATGAGCCATTCATTATTGGTTACCATAAATAAATAATACCTGGTTAAGGTATTTGAGGATGAATACCTTTTTTTTTTCTATGGATTGAGAAATGTATTGGGTCATTGAAAGCTGGATCACAACAGCCAATGTATTGTTTATAAACTTCAAAGCACGCATCGATCGATCCGTCTAGCATGAAATTAGCTCTACAGATGTGACGTGGACTATAACTTATAGTCAATTAATCAATTTGATTTGTTGTAGCTTTATATACAGATCAAAACTTTTAATCCTCACGCCAAAACGACTGTCCTACTACAATCATCTATAATATACACAATAATCATATATCGAAAGAGCATACATATGTGGTATAACTAACATTGAAAAGTTTTTTATCACCAGTGCAACAAAGCCAACCAATCGATAATCGTATTAGCAAATTCGACCTATACGGCTGCCAAAACAAAGGAAGAAGCTTATTTCGAATAAGACCATTCTTACCACTCCTACATTATCCCTTCTAAACCTTTATGTAACCTCTTGCATTTGTTTTCAGGCTCAATTTGCCATATGGTAATTAAGTTAATTTAATTATCAAGCTGAACATGAAAATCAACACCATAACTGAAACCAATATTATAAGCTTTAAAAGCTTATATGCCACCAATCCTGCAGCTGCATCCCGGGCTGTTTTTTTTTTTTTTTCTTTCCAATGGGCACCGTTTATACATTAATAACGCACTTGATACATGTATAGCCGTATACTCCACCCTTCGTTATAATACATTGGCTGGCACTAAAACTAACACCATAAGATCGGCATCCAACAGTTGTGAATTCCAGCCGTCAAAAACCGCATTATAACCAACCAACCACGTTTCTTTCTATTCTATTCTATTCTTTATTTGTTTTTACAAAGTATTACTACAAAAGCATTTCTCTTTACGAAATTACCTCTCCTCCAAAAAGAAGAAAAGAAAAAAAGAAGAAAAAAAAATTTCTTGTCGCACCAAAAAGGATAAAAAAATAAAAGATCGGAGTGCCGTGCAAATCTCCATTTATTAATTTATTCATTTTATAATTTTATTCTTTTTCCCAGTTACCAGTTACGCAGGAAAGAAAAAAAATTAACCCCCACTTGAGCCCTGATCCTGAAAAAGAATCAATCAATTGGGTCATAGCCACCTTCTTTCCAACGCCTTTTTTTTTTTTTTTTTTTTTGTATATTTTTTACCCTGATTCCATCACCACTCTGCTAATCAATAAAAAAAAGCTAGACAACATATTACTACACTCAGCAGCACAGCACAATAGTTTACAAATAAAAAAACACACAACTAGAAAAATAGAGTAAATCATGTCGGATTGGAACGATTTCCAAGTTCATTCGCACTCTCCTCAAGATCAAAATCTAGCATCATTAAACCAGCAACATTATGAGCAGAACCCCAACACAACTACGGAGTTCCATGTTGATACTACTGTGAACCCTGTTCACAACGTACCCCAAGACTTTGGTGATATATTTCTTGATGAGTTGATGGAATCCACTCATGTCCCCATTGCACCTTATCATCATCAGTACCATCATCAGAACACTAACAACAACAACAACAACAATGATATATATGGCCCAGACTTTAGTTTCATAAACCAAACGGAGATTTTCAACTCTCCGGTTATTGACGCTCACTTCACGCCGTTGTTGTCACCGACAGCTCACCCTGAAATTCATAAAAATGGTAATGGTGGTGGTAGTGGGAGTGAATTTATGATGCCGGGAGGGTTTTTTTCACCTTCCAGCAGTCCATTGATTGAGGCCAATGGTAATACTAATAATAACAATAATAGTGTTGCATACCACCGGAGGAACAGTACTAACACGAGTCGTAAGAATACCCCAATTTTAGGTGCACAACAACAAAGAGTTTCTAAACCTACCACTAATCGAAAACGAAAAACAAATACAACTTTTGAAGAACCACCGTCAGATAGCGTATCACCTGAAGAGTTGCCAGAAATTGCAATGCCGCCGCCGCAACGAACTAATGGTAATACCACCAATAATGGTAGCAGAAGGGTTTCAACCTCGAGTGCCAAATCAACCAGTACTATAAAGTCAACTAGTACTATAAAATCAAGCAGTACCCAAAACTCTCCAAACACTCCTGCTACCCCAGCATCATTAATGAACCTCCCCAGTTCGGAAAAAAGCTCGGCTTCAACCGACGAACGGCTGGCCAGTGCGATTAAAGCTACTACTACAATTAATAAAGAAAAGAAAATACGACGGTCCTCAACTTCAAATGTATCGCCACATTTACAAGCCATCCGATCGAAACAGCAGCAAACCAGGATTTCGCCAATCATCAGACCAAAGCCATCGTCTACTAATACTTCACCGCATATTCTACCCAATAACTATGATTATTCACAGTTATTGGCATCAAAATCGAATTATCAAAATATTGTGGAAGGTAATCATTCACAATTAGGGTTGTCATATCCAGAACAGTTATCGGCCGATTTGACTCTGAAAAAAACCAGTCATAAATTAGCAGAACAGGGCAGAAGGAATCGAATTAATGTAGCGTTGCAGGAATTAGGAGAGTTGGTTAAAGGCAAAGCCACAGGACAAGCACAGAGTAAAGCAAATACGGTTGAAAATGCCATCCAATATATTTATGAATTACAGGAGGAGCTGAAGGAGTGTAAAGAGAAACTGGCCCATTATGAGAAGTAATACCATTTAATATGACAATAACGATTTTATGAAAAAAAAAAACATTGTATTTATTTAGATAGGAATATTTATTAGATAGGAAGAAATAAAACACTAATATATGGGACCTGTCAAAAAAAGAAGAAAGAGAGAGTATTATTGTAAAGAATAAGAATAGCCATATCGGTGATAGTGATAACGTTATAAAAATAATAATAACGAAAAATAAATAAATATAAATAAATACAAAAAAATACTGATAAATATAATACCTAAAGAAACAACTGTGGGTCAATAACATCTTTTTCATTACCACCACCATTATTATCGTCGTTAATGTGTTGGCTCAAAACTTTGCCCAATTCATCATCGTCCACCACAAGGAACCCCGACTTGTCCAATCCTTCAAATTTAACCCCCTGTTCTTCCTTCTTTTGTTTTTGTTCTTTTGGACTATTTTCATGTTTTGCTCGAATGTGTCGTTTCAAATCATATTCCCGCACAAACCGTGACAAACACTCATCAAATGGACATTTAATATGTCTACTTTGTTCGTAACCAGCACCCGTCAACCGTTCAAACAGCGTTGGTTCTTTAATCAACTTTTTGATACCGTCTTCCTCTCCGCTATCACTACCAAAATCATCACCATCTTCGAGTTGTTTATTACCTTGTATTGGATGTTTCAAATAATCAGGAATATAATCATGCACTTTTAAATAATGATGAACCACCAAATCACGGTTTTTAAATTCTTTCCCGCACTCATGCTCTTCACAAATCCACCTTCTTTTCAAATCATCTTGTTCATGAACCTTCATATGTTGAGCAACCCCCATTGGGCCACTACACTTTTTCCCACACACTTCACAAGGAGTCTTTTGATGATCTTCTTTGATATGTGCCATTAGTTGGTTCCAAGTATGCAACAACTCCCCACACCCCATCTCTCCACAATGATAATTAGGTTTCCCACCATGTTTGGTAACCATATGGTTTTGCAACCTTTTTTTTTGTTTATATTCTTCATTACAAATTTCACATTTATAAGGATTTTTCAACGTATGCATACTATTAACATGTTTCCGGAATTGGGTATGTTTATAAAATTTCTCTTCACAATATTCGCATTCAAAAGTCTTATAATGCGTTTTAACATGTCGATTATAATGTTGAATAGTATTAACCCCTTTATCGCAAATCTCACATTTAAACGGTTTATCGTCATTAGATAAATGACTAGTCAAATGTGCGCTCAAATGGCCCTTTTTGATAAACTGTGTCCCACACTGTTCACATTTAAACGGCCTTTCCCCCGTGTGTGTGCGAGTATGCTCCTCTAACGTACTTGGCCGGTTAAATTTTTTATCACATCCTTCCCATTGACACTCATATTTCTTATGTTTCGGGTTGGTATTTCTCTTCTTCTTGGGGGCACTTTCACCAAGTGATGGGAAATATACCCGTTTGCCAACACCTTTATCACCTGTACCCTCGTTACTGCTGTTAATATTGTTCATACCGTTAATACCCTTGTTATCGTTAATAGCTTCAATACCTTCCATACCTTCGTTCCCAGTCATTTTCTAAATCTACCTCTCTTAAAAGGTTCTATTGGTATTAATAGCATCAAGTTTAAAATATAAAAATTTTCTTGAGTAGTCGTCTCTTACCACTCTACTCGGAACAATATGAGTTCTATAAATCAACGAAACACAAGTGAGGCTCAAAACAAATTTTTTTTTTTTTTTTTTTTTT
>JAJLUN010000092.1:0-61047 GCA_030564365.1 Blastobotrys arbuscula | reverse complement strand
AAAAAAAAAAAAAAAAAAAAAACATTTTTCTTTGGTGCCTGTAGATTATGACACAAATTTCAAAAATTTTCATCGGATAGACCTCGAAGCTTAACCTTGTGCGCTTGGAACTGTAAGCGGCGAGACAACGGTAGTTTGGCGGTAATGGACGGTGGGCACACCTGGAGCGGAATCGTATACCCGCCGCTGCCGAGTGCTTAGACTTTGATATATAACAGGCCACAGAAATGCTTTATTCTTATTCTTAGTTAATTTAACCTAAGCAAACGACCTGAGTTTAAAAAATTGGATCGGTATTTCGTGAACTCTTATAAGTTTATCACTATTGTAATTAAGTTATAGTATTTTAATATATTATGGAAATTGAAAAAAAAAAAAAAAAAAAAAAAAAGGATCAAGGCTTGACAGTGATGTTAATATGATAACTTAGTTTGAATCGTGCGAATTTGTAGAATGAAGATTAAATGATTAGCAGAGAGATTTAGACTTGAATATAGAGTTCCCCATTTATGGATCACCTTGTTGGACCTTAGTGGTGATAAGATTTGTGCCTAGGGCTCAAGCGAAGAATCAAACGCAGGGCATTGGTCTTTATACCCCCTCTATGCCTAGTTATGCATGTAGTATATGTTGACATGCCGGTAGAGTTTCGGTGCGAAAATTAAAAAAAAAAAAAAAAAAAATTAGTTATTTGCAGTCTAATATATGAGCACTCGCAATGACACAATGCTTATTTTTAATGCTTCTTATTAACCTAGGTATTTTTTTGGTGTATAGACTATTGTAAGCTCATTTTCCGTCTTTTACGGTGATTTGAAATTATTTTTTTTGTGGCTTAAGTAATTAATTACTTAGCTTTATGGGCCTGATTGAAATTTGAGCGGTTCGAGGCAGAAAAATTAAACTCAACGGCGTCGGTGAACATCACACAGCCGCGCATTGTGAGTGGCGGCCGCGCACGGTATAATTTAATATCTGATGTATCAGCCATCATCAAGTTTGATAAAAGCTGTCAAAATGAGAATGGGTTACCAATACATGATTTCGAAACAGGGATATCGCACCAGGAAAATAACCTATATATATATATGATAACGGCTATCAGGTTTCAATACAAACCCCCGGGGATTAACGCTACTCGTTGTTATACCAAAAAAGTAACCAATAAAATAACCATTAAATACAGAAAAAGAATTACAAAAGCGCAATTGTATAACTATCCAAAGTAGACACTGGTGACTACACCTTTCTCGTCGGTACTAATATTCATTCGGTCGGGTTGCATGTCTCGGGTGGCCATTGCACCTGGTGGTAATACCCGGCTAGGTTTTGGTAACGATGATTCAAGGATTGTTTGCTTATCATCCATATGGTCGTTAGAATTAGAAACTACAAGTTTCCCTTTCAACTTTTCAGTCCATTCTTGACTTTTTCTTTGCAAATCTTCCATATTAGCTATACTAAATAGTGAGTTAAGTTTAGGGAGTTGTTAGTGGGAAAAATAAATGAGTGTGGCGTAATCGTTGGGAGATCGGGCCATCAATCGGTACCACTCTAAACTCTACACTTCTATTAATTTAGGGGTTAGAAATAGTAAGAGCCCTAGGAAATTTTGGGCATCACTAAAAAGTTGAGCTCGTAATTACACAAGAGACACTCGTAACCCAACCACACTAACAACAATAATTTGCATTAGCTTAACTAGTACAAAATTAACAGCTATAAAGATACCAACTAACTGATAATTCAGTAAAGCAAAAAAATGGCTAAACCTAAACCACGGAATAAAGTGTTAAAACAGAAACAAATCAATACTATGAAGCGGCCGCCTATACTGGAGAATGTTAATATTAAACCAAAGCAAAGATCATCAAGTGAAAACCATAATACCAAAAAGGAACAACAAAATAATGCATTAGAGGAATTGAAAAAGAAACAGAAAGAGAGAAGAAGGAGATTGTTGTGGGGTGAGGAAGAATGCCATGATCATGACCATCATTCTTGTAGCAGTCATGAGCATTATGATGGTAACACTACGAATGAAGAAACTGATTATAGCGAGGATGCTAGTGAGGGGTATAATGGCAGCGACTGCGACGAAGGAAATGAAGGAGAAGAAGAAGATGATGATGATGATGATGAGGAAGAAGAAGAAGAAGAAGAAGTTAATTGTAATAAAATTGATAAAGACGATAATGCTGAACAGGATGAAGCTAATTCTATTAACAGTAATGATAATAACGAGGGCGGTAGCGAAAACTCATCAAACTTATATGAGCATGTTATTGAAAACCTGAAGGACTTTCAAATGCCGTTCAACTCAGTTATTGTTCGTTCAGACGGCCAACCATTATCACTCTATCTTATTCACAATTCATTAATTCTTGATTTAGAAGGTAAAAAATATGGCCCAGTGGAAGCTGACGTAGCAACAGATAAGCACGATTATTTATTATCTTTCACGAAAAATTCAGATTGGGAAAAGGTTATTAGAGATCAATCTATTGTCATTGCTGGAAAAACGTTTCATGCTAGTGTTTTGCCTGTTGGTACTGATAATGATTTTTTTAGAGATTATAACCAACGATCCCTCAAAGTACGTCCATCGAAAAGTACAAAAGGGTTGAAGATGAGTCCCTGGTTCACTACCCTAGGTACAGATCTTTCGTATGGGTTGAGAGGTGAGTATCGAGCGAATAGAGACAGATATCATCGGCTAGAGAACATATTATTAAAAAAAAGCCGCACGTAGATATCATCCCACTCCCCCTTTATTTTATTTATATGAAACACAATAATAATAAAAAAAACAAAAACAAAAAAAGTAATTTTTATTCATAAAATATGCTATTTACGTAGTAGTTATTTTTTTGGTTAATATTTGGGTGATTTTCAAAATATTTTATGCAGTTACACCAGCCCAATCTAAAACTTGTTGACTCAATACAACAATAAATATAGTGGTAGGTAACGTCAACACGACATACCCCCAGAACAATACACCTGCCATTTCTTTTTCAAATACTTGGTTCAACTGACAAATTTGTGACAATTGAATAGCTGGCGGCGCGATAGTCAAAACAAATGCGACTAATAAAAAGATTGGATCATCCAAGATGCTGATTTGTAAGTATTTAACAGATAATGCAATGATTGGTAACATAATAACAGGTGGAATGATCATTCTTGATAATAAAGATGCAGTGACCATTTTCTTATAGTGTGGACATGGTTGTGATTCACTATCTGGTGCTAGATTTGACCCCAAAACGACCAAAATCATCGGAATAGCAACACCACCCAATTGTTGAATAGCTTTAGTAACAGTACTTGCAATAAAGCCATCCTTCTTTTCAAACATTTCATGTTTTAATGCCGGAGTTGAAGCTACAATAATTGACACTAACATTGCCCATAATGGAATATTCATAAATCCCATAATCCGTTTGTAAATTTTCTTCAATTTTTCTTTAATAGTGACCAAGTGACCAGCTGGCAAAGAATCCGAAGAACCAAACATTGACATTCTTCTTCGCGCTAGTCGAATCAAGCTTTCGGTTGAGCTGTTATAGTTTGAGTAAACGGGTTGTGAAGATAAACGGTGATCGCCATACGTTTTAACGCAGGTAGAGTCGGACGAACCATAAGTGTGGGGCGGCTCGTCGTCAGTATTGCTACTATACCCACTAGTACTTTCTTCAGTATTGTAATTTGTATGATTTGAGTTACTCAAAAGCGGTTCTTCTTCATCCCTTGCCGGCTGTTCTAGCTGTTGCTGTTCTGTCGATTTAGCCAATAAAGTATTATAACCCCAAGACCATCGTAAAATTTGTCCAAGCTGTTGGAAAACTAATAAATACAAAATCCCTCGAGAAGCGACATCATCTGAGGTATCATTACCAAGATCCGGCCAAGTTAAAGGTAAAGTATAAGCCAACTGAACAGTAAGCGAGACTGGTAAACTATTCGAGTTACCAAAGACGGCCATTGCAGTAACAAAATTCTGTTCTGGCAGTTTTAATTTAAAAATCCTTGAAACAACTCGAGAGCAGATATAAGTGACAGCAGTGGTGATCACAAAAAAGGCCGGGATAATTAAAATATCTGCCAAT
Source organism: Blastobotrys arbuscula (assembly GCA_030564365.1). Lineage (NCBI taxonomy): Eukaryota > Fungi > Ascomycota > Dipodascomycetes > Dipodascales > Trichomonascaceae > Blastobotrys > Blastobotrys arbuscula. The sequence continues at coordinate 56,935 of JAJLUN010000092.1, read as the reverse complement.
ACTTCAAGGCTCAATGAACTTGCAAGTTTTGAAAAAATTAAACATGGAGTGAATAATTGAACGTTTAATGTTGATAAATGTCGTTGAACTGTTGGAGTCAAGATATTTTGTCGTGCAGCAAAGTATCCGAATAAACAAATTATAACCGTTTGAAACACCGCTTGAAATGTTAAAAACGTCAGATTCCAGTAGGACAGTTCATTATTGCTTTCCATCACTGAATAAATAAAGTCGATTGGATAATTAATTACTCTCGCTTATTGGAAACAAGTGAGGAACGAAATACAAATTAATAATAAAAAAAAAACAACAAAAAAATAAAAAAATTTAACAATAGAGAACAAACAAGAAAAAAAAAAAAAAAAAAAAAAAAAAAAAAAAAAAAAAAAAAAAAAAAAAATTAAAAAAAAAAAAAAAAAAAAAAAAAAAAAAAAAAAAAAAAAAAAAAATTTTGTGCGAACGGAAGATTTTATACCTTTTTTTTTTCTCTCAACGCTTAAACTACTGCTGCGGCAGTGGCAACTAAAATGGCTATTGTTTCTTTTTATTATAATTCTGACGAATTTTTCGTAGATGCGACTGAAACCTTAATAAAAAAGAAATTGTTCTATATTCACCTATTGGGATTATTTTAACCTTTGCTTCAGGGTTTAACTATCTTAACTGAGAACTTATTTTTTATTTCGCAGCCAGAGTTTTTAGCTGATGCACTATATGGGCTGTAAACCTTTGCATGTTTTGAGAGCTTATCAGTGGACTGACTGCATAGCTAGGATTGGTATATCATACTAAATGAACGTCCTAGTGGAAAAAAACTAACTAACTTTGTAGTTAAATGAGATTGTTTAAGTTAAGATATTTGTCTTTTAACTCTTAAAAAACAAAACAGTCACAAATTTTTCATTAATAGAGAACTTTATAAGATCATTACCAAATAATTTAGTCTAAAAGAAAAGAAAAGGGGGGAATATCCCGGAAAAGACGATGCAGAAAAGGCTGCATATTAGCAATATTGCATAATGTGAAATGCATAATCGATCAAAAGTTGTTTAAATTTGAAAATTGCCGTGCTCATAAAGCTTATAAAAGATCTGATAAAATCGGATATGCGTATACATTGTTAAATGAGTATCCGAGCTGTTAACCAGCTGGAAGTCGGTTACCAGCCGATAAAGGTTTCAACTAGTTTCAAGAAAAGGCAGAGTATTTTTTATGATTAATTAATTGGCAAGGTTTTGGTAAGGCTGAATAAAGTTAATATCTCATGGTTTTCGGAAAACGGTTTACCCAACCACGTTTTTTTGCTACGAGATTTGATACGCGCAATCGGAGTCTCCGGTTAGTGCTGCTTAAATAACTGCGGTTCGCGTCGTCACGGGAGCGTCGATCGAGAATATGATTAACCGGCTTTTTTGAGAAAATTAATTCAAAATACACATTGTGAGAAAAAAAACTCAAGTTATTTTCAAAGCTTATAATCAAGGCAGGTTCCTGTAAGGAAAATATCCGATGGATACAGTAAGTTTAAGAATCATACTGTACTTACAGCCGCCACAGCAATGTTAGTATGGATCAGGGATAACGTGACAAGCCGCAATGACATATATAATGATTGATAGTCCCTCACCCCCAACAAGATATGGCTGCAAACACTTAAGTCAATTGGCATATGCCTATATTCAAAATGAGCATGAACTTATTGAGGCATAAATTTGGTTTTTTTTTTTTTTTTCTATAGAACAAAATGGCAATAAAAAGCAAAATAATAAAGCTTATCAGATTATTAAACCCAGCTTAACGCTTGATAGAATGCTGCTGAAAGGTTTTATTAAATTGGGGTAAACCCAATTTGGAAATGAAGAGGCTGTGCATATATTTTCCCAAGCTTTACTTTACCCCAGCCGCTCTACTTATTAAACCTTTTAAAACAGGCGTACGTTGTTGTATCAAGCATTAAAGCTTGAGAAATATTCACACACCGCAAAAAAATAGCGACAAAAAAAAAGTGATGAATGTAGCTTAAGGTATAAGCCATGTAGGCTTAGCAGGGCCACAATAGTAAGCTTACATATCGATAGGATCATAAATTACTAAAAAGACGAGGAGGACAAGAGACACGTTTTCCCACTTCTTACTATTTTTTAAATAATTATGTAGTTATCTAGTTCTTATTCTTTTTCTTATTTGAAGTAGAATCCTTTGGCAATTCTTTAACAAATGGTAAAAAATCCGGTTCACCTGGGATGAATTTTCTCAAAACCTCAGGAACCTTCAACCCATCTTCAGTTTGATAATTTTCCAAAACACAACACAAAGCACGTTCAGTGGCAGTCAAAGTAGAGTTCAAGCAGTGGACATACTTCTTTTCAGATTGGTTAGCCTGTTTCATACCACATCGAATTTCCAAATTTCTAGATTGATAATCAGTACAGTTGGAACAAGAAACCAATTCTTTATATTCACCTTGATACGGGAACCAAGCTTCCAAATCATACTTCTTGGCGGCAGAATTGTTTAATTCTCCACTGACAATTGCAACTAATCGATATGGTAAACCCAAAGATTTGTAAAAATCTTCAGCGGCGTTAATCATTCTATCGAATTCTTCCCAAGATTTATCTGGTTCTGTTAAACAAAATTGTTCAATTTTTTCAAATGCATGAACTCGGAAAATACCCCATGCATCTTTACCATGGGCACCAGCTTCTCGTCGGAAACAAGAAGAAAACCCTGCATATCTTCGTGGCAATTGAGTATCTGGTTGATCAAACCATTCATCAGAATGATAAGCAGAGATGGGTTGTTCAGAAGTTGCAACCAGATATTTTTCTTCGGCACCATCCATAACCTTGTATAGTTCTTCATCAAATTGAGACAACTGTGCGGTTTTTGCCATGACTTCTTTATTCATCATGACTGGTGCTTGTAGTGGAATATAATCACGTCTAGCCAAGAAATCCAACCCATAGTTAATCATTGCTTGATTTAAAAAGACACCATAGTTTCGCAAGAAATAACCTCGATGACCAGAAATCTTGGTACCTCTTTCTGGGTCATACCCGTCTAATCGAGTCAAAACTTCGTGATGGGATAATGCAGCTCTTTGAGAAGGATCCACTGTGACGCCTTCTGGGGCCCATGTTCGAATCAATTCATTATCGTCTTCGGTTTGAGAAACTGGAACAGATTCATGAACTAAATTACCAATTAAGTTAACCTTGAGCCGTAATTGTTTATCGGCTTCTTGTTCCTTTTTTACAACAGCATCTTTTTGTTCAGTTAAGTCCTGTTTTTGGGCCAACAATTCAGTTGGGTCTTCTTTATTTTTATATTTTTTACCGATTTCTTTTTGAAGGGAGTTGATAGATCTGTTGAACTGGTCAGCTTGGAATCTAATCTTGACCCATTGCTTGTATTCATTGATAATTTCGTCAACAATTTCAACGCTATCACCTCGAGCCCGTTGCGATTTTCTAATGGCTTCTGGGTCCCCGCCTTTTTCTTCAATGAATTGTAAGATGTCCAACATTTGTATTAACGTGAAGTGGTGTGGTGAAAAAAATTTGTGCCAGAAAATTTCAAAAAAAATTTTGACTCTTTTTTTTTTTTTTTTTTTTTTGTAGTATTACTATAGTGTACCCTCGAAATTAAAGCCAACACAGCGAATTTTTTTTTGCGTGGGTGAAAAAAGGGGAGGTGGGCGTCAGCTGACATACAGAAATCACGTGCAACAATATTTGATCCCAAACCCGGGAATCCACAATTTATAGACAACTGTTTAGACTAGTGCCTATTTTTATGAATCCTTGATATTTTTTTTTTGAAAAGACAAAAGGGTTGAATTAATAGACATAGAGTAATCATATTCTAAATCTTTTCATTTTTTAATTTAAATTTTCTTCTTGCTCAACTTTTTAATGAGCTCTCAAGAACCGATTCCAAAACCATTTATGGTGGTGGTAAGAGACCAATCGACATATAAAATTCCTAAAACCAATTCATCAACAAAGTCTTCAAACGCCGAGATTAAATCAGGAGAGTTGGAGTCATCATTAGCAGTACACAGTAACTCTAGCGATAGTGATGACGAGGACAAAAATGACGATGAAAAAACGGGTACAAGAGAAATGGAGGAAAAAATAGTGGAAGAAGGGGACTTTGTTACTGAAACATATTATCCAGCAATTAAATACGTCTTTAGTGATGACAATTTTAATCCGACATTGGATACGTTAGAAAATAAGGAGAGAGAAATATCAATCATTGTGGACTTTGACGAAAACCAACAAGTACTAAAGGGTAGTTCGTTAAGCCCCGAATGGCAAATTACAAATATCAATTCATCAACTGCAAACAATGCACCTAGTTGGATGCCGCTTCAAGATATGGCAAACCTTTTTATTGACGGGACTAGCAAAAACGTTGTTACGATGAGAAAACATCGACCACAGGGGAAACTTTTAGATACCAAAGATTTAATTGAAGCAGTCAAAGACCGGTCAAAACAATTGGAACATTTACTTTATGAAAAAGACGAATTGGAAAAAGAATAATAATCATAAAAGAGATTACATTAAGAAATAAATAATAAATAAGGAAAAGGAAAGAAAAAAAGATCACTTTCTCAATCGTTTCGAAGCTCTTATCCGTGTTGGCTGGGGGATAACTGGTTGCACTGCTGGAAATTTATCTTCCACTTCAGTAGATTGAATTGGTAAGTTTTCGGTTGGTAATTCATTTAGTGGGTAGCGATCAAATGAAAACTCGTCATCATCAAGTTTGCGTTTGCCGCGATTATGCATATTAACATTGCTGTTCATCGAACATTCATCATTCTCTTTTTTATCCACATTGCTATTGTTATTGTTATTATTATTGTTAGGCAACAAACCTTCCAAGTTTGAAACACTTTGTCTAATCAAATTCATGGCGTTAAAAGACTCATTCAACACAATGTTCCATCGATCATCCAAAGAATCTTCGTTCTTTTGTTCATGAACATTCAAATCATTTCGCATTTCATTCAACGAGTTTTGTATACTCTGCGTCATTGATATATAAAACTTGCACATAGTATCAATTTCTCGTTCGATTGTTTTACCATTGGACGTATTTCTAGACCCAACATTAGTCAAAAACTCATCCAATGCTTTGATATTTGTTTCCACTGCCGAAACTTGATCATTAATCGCTTCGGCAGCACTTTGTTTAAATTGCTGCGTAGATGATTCAATGTTATCCCCCTTAGTTTGTACGTTATTAACAACCTGGTTTAATAAATCAACGGTTCTTTTACTAGCTGATTCTGCCATGTTACCATTTTGTACTAGTAAATCGCCAACATTTTTAAACTCTTGATTGCAATAGTTGATGGATGGTACGGTTAACGTACTTAAAGAATTGCCTACTCGTTCTTCCGATTCATCAATGTCATTAAATAGCTGCTTCATACCATCCATGAGTGCTTGCCGTTTGGATTTATTGCCCTGCCGCTCCTCTATTAGTTGGGATTTTAACGCGGATATCTGCTGTTCGTATTGTTGAGCGGCCTGAGCCGCACTGCCTTGTAAAGCTTCATACAGCTGCATCATATATTGTTGGCTCTGTTCATTTCGTTCTCGCTCTGCTTGTAATCTTTTTTGCATTAATTGGATTTCTTGCTCCAATGGTTGTTGAATATCTCTATAAAATAAACCAACTTGAGTGTTAATTTGACTACAAATTTCTGAAGCGCTGGTGGTCAAAGTTTTTAAACCATCCTGAACTCTTGATTTGATATCTTCTCGAACATGATCAACATTTTCAATCATAGTCTGCATGTCGAAATTTAAAGTATTGGTAGACTCTTTCAACCCATTGTTTACCCCATGTAATTTTGATAAACCTTGATTAATATTATTAGAAACATGATCAATTTTCTCCAATTCTTTATCAGTTATATATTTAATCTTTGATTGTAAATCACTTGATTGGCTTTGTTGAACGGTTGAAAAGCTGTTCATTTGGGTATCAATATTATCAACACTTTTGGCAATATCGCTTGACGAATTGGCAATAACTTTTTTCGCCTTTTCTTCATATTCATATTTGTATTCCAGTTTTTTGGACAAATCGTTAACATCATTAATTGTTTGGTCTAAAGTATCCATCAAATCTTTACCAATCGCATCTGAACCATAACTACTAACTCTCAAATCACTTCTAGATCTTTTTAAATCTTTTTCCAAAACTCCCAAACTTCTCAAAGAACTCACCAACCCACCAGTAGTCCCTTTTAGGTCTTTATTAACTTTTTTCAATTGTTGTTTGGTACTTTCAACCAAATCACGAGCTGCTCTTAGTTGCATATCGACAGTATCCAATTTCCTCTGTTGATCATTCACCAAAATTTTTTGGCTTTCAGTGTCAGCAACCATTTCTTTATAATTGTCATTATCCATATAAATCCCATTCTTCTTTCTCGTGGCCACCAAATCTTGTCTCATGCGTTCCATAGCACTGGCATATTCGCGCAGTAATATTTTTTTTGGCACGGTTGAGTTGATCTGTGGTTTATTTTTAATGTTTTTCGCACGACTAGCATATTCTAACGTACTTAGAGTTTCTTCAATGTTTACCTGTGCCGGACTAATCGTAGCAATAATGCAAGTTTTGGTTCGACCCCCTAGTGAATCTTGCAACAACCTTGTTAGTTTACTCTCTCTATAAGGAACATGCGGTGATTTTTCTACCAACGCGTTGATAACCCTCCCCAATGCTAATAAACTTTGATTAATAGCACCAGCTTCTTTAGCTCGTTGATTTTGTGCTCCTGATTTTCCAACATTTTCACTACCTGCCAAATCCACCAGATTAATCTTACTCTTTATACATTGATCATCATTTTCTACCCCAATGGCTATATTTAGTGTAAAAATGGTATGGGATCGACTTGATAAGTCATTCATTTTTGTTGCTGCCACTTGTCGTTTCTTTAATCCCGTTTGTAATGTTTTTAACCCACTGGTCGCTGAATTGACAAAACTTTCAGTCAACCCATGAACTTGAACACTTTTTTTGGCAGAATCGTCATAAATCCTCACTTTTTTACCGTCGCCGGTGTCTAATAAATCTCGCAATTCTTCATTATATAATTCGATAAATGAGCAATTTACTGCAAAATCGCCTCTAGTTTCCAACGCATTAAATAATCTAAACAATACTCTAGGAATGATTCCAGCATCATGAGCAAAAGTATCAGTCACACAACGATCATCCCCACTCATTGTAAACGTTTTCCCTGTCCCCGTTTGACCATATGCAAACACAGTACAGTTCACGCCATTTAATAAATCATCAACAATTGGACTTACCACTTCATCAAAAATCATAGCTTGATCTGCCTCAGGGCCAAATACTTTATCTAAAGAATACGTTCTATTATTTGAAAAATCATCCCCATATTTGACACAAACTTCCTGCCGTGATTCACTATTTGTGTCTACCACCACCGCACTTTTTGCCTTGATTTCCCTATCATTTCGTCCTCTACACCGTGTAACCACGCGTATATTCGACCCTTCTTCCTCTGAACGTGGCATAGCGCTGGATTGTTGGCGTGTTCTACTACTCGAACTTGACGGAAGTCGCGAACTTCTCATTTTTATTTGTAATTAGTGGTCTTATTGGTATTAAAAGAAGGATTTAGGGATAATTTATTCGAATATCGATTTTATTTTTTTTTTTTTTAATTGTGGAAAAAGCTCCGAGCGCACAATACGTTATAAATTGATTGGGATTTGTTTACACCAAAAAAAAAACCAGAGACATTTTTATACAGTTGCCATAGCAACACCTGCCATAATAAAGGCCGTAGATCTTTGCAGCTTATGCAAATTTCTGCCAAAACAATTTAAATTACTTACAGGACAATTAATGCGCTAATGACATTGTTTTTTTTTGGGTGAAAATTTGACGTGCTTTTCATTATTAATTGATTGTTCCAATGCGGCTATGGTTAAGTACAACTATTGAGCCTACAACATTTCATTGACATTGACCGGCATTTCATCGATTTGAGTACTATAATATTGTTCAATGTCATGCAAAATTTTCACCTCTTCGTCGATAACAAAGTTAATCGCAACACCTTTTCGTCCAAACCGCCCAGATCTGCCGATTCGATGTATATAGTTTTCTCGATTGGTTGGTAAATCGTAATTAATAACCAACGAAACCTGTTGAACATCAATACCCCGAGCCCAGACATCAGTTGAGATCAAAACTCGGGAACTACCCTGACGGAAATCTTGCATAACTTCGTCCCGTTCTTTTTGGTTCATATCACCATGCATAGACACGACAGTGAAATTTGCTTCCTTCATTTTATCAGCCAACCAATCAACTTTTCTCTTTGTATTACAAAAGATAACTGCTTGTGTAATAGTCAAAGTATCATACAAATCACATAATGTGTCGAATTTCCAGTCTTCCTTTTCAACTGCAATGAAATACTGTTTCAACCCTTCCAATGTCAATTCGTCACGTTTGACTAAAATTCTTACTGGATCTGTCATAAACTTACTGGTTAAACCTAAAACATCATTTGGCAATGTAGCACTAACAACCACAACTTGTGTAGCTGGTGGCATGTACCTATAAATTTCCTGAATTTGTTCTTGAAACCCTTGTTCTAGCAGTGTATCTGCTTCATCCAAGATCAACATTTTCACATTCTTTGTGTTTAAATAGCGCCGTCGGATCATATCAGCGACTCGGCCGGGAGTCCCACTTACTACATGTTGTCCTCGATCCAAAGCTTTAATATCATTACCAATAGATTTCCCACCAACGCAGGCATGACATTGAACATTCATGTAATCCCCCAAAGCCATGATAACATTTTGAATTTGCACTGCTAGTTCTCGTGTTGGACTTAAAACAATCCCTTGTGGCTCCCTATTTTTAGTATTGACAATATCTAATAATGAGATGGAGAACGTGGCTGTTTTACCAGTACCTGATTGGGCTTGAGCAATGGTATCCCGGCCACTCATAATTTGCGAGATGGCTCGACTTTGAATAGCACTAGGAGCTTCGAACCCGTAGGCATAAATACCTCGAAGAAGTTGTTCTATTTGTTAGTATATATCATTACTATTAAATTTTGTATTCATACCATTTAGATTCATTGATTCAACTAAAATGTTAGTGTTTTGTAATATGTTTGTTACCTACATGAACTGAATCTGTTGATTTGTTAGTTTCATCTCCTTTTTCGTAAAATAAACATACACTTTAACCCCTTTAGAGGATTGAAATTCTAGCTCTTCATCTGCTTCTTTATCAAATGACATGTTGTTACTATGTGATGTCGGTGATGAAAAAAAAAAATTCAAAAAATTCAAACAAAAAAAATTATAGATATCGGACCATCGGGACCTTGATAGTAAAACTGAAATTGAATCAATTTTTTGCCCGCGTCCAGCTAAACAATTTCCTTAAACTGCATAAAGAGACCACCCCTCCTGCAGAACTGTTTCTATATAAGATGGACGCGCTTTAAAGCACAGACGGGAATTCTAAAGGTTAAATTTTTTTTTTTTTTTTTTGATGCATCAACATCATCAAGGACAAACAAACGTCACAAAGTTGTTCTCCTCTTTTTTAATTCCAGTTTCCTCTTTTTTTTTTTTTTTTTGGCCAATAACAATAAATGGACGGTAAAAACTGGACAGTTTTGGTCGCTGGTGGGCATGCTGCTGGTAAAAAACAAGTCTGCTCAGATTTGGAAACACAACTTAACAACTTGGCTAGTGATGATTTACCAATCTCAGTAGAAACTTTACACATGGCTGATTACCAATCTTCTGATGGGCCTGATAATGTTTATTTCGATAAAATCAAACGGGTTTTGGCCAATAAAGCAAGAAAGGGTAATACTCAATTAATTACCATCATTGAAGGGTATTATGCATTATATGATGCAGAAATTAGAGATAACGCTATCATGAAAGTATTTGTGGATAGCGATGCAGATACCAGATTGAGTCGATGGATCTTGAGAGATATTGGACCGGATCAATCAAAGTTGGCTGAAATCTTGGATGTTTATTTAAACAAATCTCGACCAGAATTTAACAAATATATCGCGCCAACTAAACAATACGCTGATGTTATTCTACCCAGAGGGTCTGAAGACTCTGGTATTGAATTGATCTCTACGGGAGTTTATGTTCGAATTCGAGAAGAATTACCAACTGAGCATTTGGCCTCTGGTGTGAACACTCCAACTCTAGGCCAAAGTACTGTTAACTTGAGGAAAGAAGGGTTTTTGGAGCAATCCCAAAGATTCTACGATTTATCTTAAGTCTTCTATTTGCATTTTGTAGAATTATTTTTTTTGCATTGTTTATATACACTTCACGTATATTTATAGAATTATTCTTTTTTTATACCTTTTTTTTTTTATTTCTTGCCTTTAAATTTTTATTCCCAACAAAAGCGAACAAACAGTCAACATGCCTGGTAAATTAAAATTTAAGAATGATAAAACTAAGAAACGTAAACGAGAAAAGGAACCAGATGAAAGTGAAAAGAGTAGTAGTAGTAAAGTAGAAAAAACGGAAGAAGAAGGTTGGACGACAGCTAAGGTTGAAGAAGAATTAACGGGACCAGTTATGATCATGAACGATAATGCAGAATGTTTAGCAAGTGATTTAGAAGGAACGACCTACGTGTCAACAGAATTAGAACAAGTCAATGATAATGAAAAAATAGTTGACCGCACAGAGCCTACAAGCACGCAACAAGTTTTTGTGTTAATGTCATTGGATATTGGGAAAGGTAAAAAAAGTTATGCATTTAAAAGTAGAAACAAATATTTAATGTTGGATGATGACGATAGTCGATTTAAAGTGAAATCAGCCGCGTTAGGTGCGAGAGAAACTTTTGATATAAACAGAAATGGTGATGGGTGGACTATCAAATTAGATGATAAGTATTTATCAATCAATGGTAATGATATCAAACCAAGTGAGGTTGAATGTACATTAACTGTCAGAATACAAACCAAATATGCTGTCAAAGAAGAGACAGCGGGACAGCAATTGAAACAGCGTGTTTCTACAAGAGAATTGGTTGATCTAGCTGGTCGAAAACTTCACGATAATGAAATTAAAACGCTGAAAAAGGCGTTCAAAGATGGTAAATTGAATGAAGCATTGTCAGACTTACGTCAAAAAGACTCTTCCAGGTTTTAAACAAAAAAAAAAAAAAAAAGAAAAAAAATAGAATCAAGAATTAATAATTGTCCAATCGCCATCCTCTTCGAACATTTTTTCTGTATCCACCTTGCCTATTTTCATTTCTGTACAAATTGAGTCAAAATGTCGAGGATAATCTACCAACCGATCCAAAAAGGTTTCATTTTTTTTACCTTGATTGTTCAAATGTATTCGTCTAGTTCCTTGTTCAGCAATTGGATAACTATAAATTCGATAGATTAACCCTTTAATAACACCAAACGATAAAAACCTTCTAACATCAATACCAAACAACAACTTTCGATGTTCCAAATACCATGCTCGTACTGTTTGACCTTGATGTAAACTTTTGTATAAATAAAATAATGTTGCTTGAGAGGGCGGCTTATGACTGTCCATCATTGTAGAATATGTACTTGTTGAACTGTATGAAGTCGCTAACTGTGTTGAACTATTCTTTCTGGGGGACTCCGTCGGTGGGTTGTAAACATATGCTTGACATTCTTTAGCCATGTTGGGGTATATCAAAAAGTGTGAAATATCAGATGTAGCCGCATAAACATTGGAAAACTGAAACAAGTCAACAATAACAATACATTTGTAATGTATTAAATGTTGAATACATTGTTTCGCTAATGAATAATTTGCATTAGCCAACTCAGCGATTCGACTAACTGAATTAATACCGTTTATATATGGTACAATTTTTTCCATTGTTGGATCCCAATTCTCATCAATCAATTTCTCCAGTTGAACGGTTGAAATAGGCACTTGATAAGATTTCAATTCAGGTGGTGGCGGGTATAAAGGAAATAATTTAATGTTGACCAAATTCGATTCATCAATTGGGATCATACATTCAGAATAATTATTCAAATCTTGATAAATTTGTTCAATGATATTATTAATCTTTATCAAACTTGAGCTCTTTGATAGAAATTTATTCTGCTCCTCTAGTGCCATCAACATCCTTGCCAGTCGTCTAACTGGCATTTCATAAACACCCGAATCTTCCTCTCCTGGGAAAACAAATGCAAAGTTGAATATAAACGAATTTCTTTCATACTCCGTGCCAAATATACAAATTGGATGTCCAACAATTCGATAGCTCCCAACTTTACATGATACTAGTCGGTTGCATAATTGCGGCTTGGGGATAACATAATTTTTAACCCAGTCAAATTCGAAATATGGTGATGATAAAGTTGATGAATCGTTTGACTCTGATGATGGTGGTACAATAGATCCTGACGGTACCTGGCATAAAACTTTGCTGCCCTCTGTTGGGTGGAATACCGCATAAAATAAACCTAGAATGGGGCAAAAGCCATTTGCGTCCATTGTTTTGTCGTGGGAGAATTGATAGATGGGGGTGTTAAGGAAAGTGGTGTTGCACGAAGGGGCGGCTTCGACTCCCAATCATCGAAGAATTAAGACTGCAGCGGTTGATGCGCGCGCGTAAACATATATATATTTGAACTCTGGCTATGCGGCTTAGAACGGCTCAATCTAATTAATTATAGGATTAAACCAAGTTGTTAACTTAGTACTACGATGATACTGTAATTATTTAAACATGTTTGAATAAAAGCAATATGCTGTTTCATTTATTTTTATAATAAAATAGGAAACAATGTATCGATTTTGGTTTGTTCATAGCACAAAGAAGAAATTTTTATTACTGATTAATTGAAAAGCTAAATATGTTTAGTTTAAATAAATGACCGGTACAAACATTATGAGCGGAAATGGTATTATACTTACAGGTTATTTTTTTTTTGTATTAACCGAGCCTAATGGTGGGTCACTCGTTTTGAATTCCGAAAGTAAAAAATTTGCTGACGTTGGTCGAAAAGATGCAAACCAGTTTATTAGAATATATATACACAATTGAGCTACTACTATTCGAATTTATAAACACCAGAATATCTTCAATGGACAGTAAAATCTTAACTTCTGAAAAATTCATCCCGCAGCATTCGCGATGTTACTAACAACTGTGTATAAAAATGCTCTTTCTAATCTCATTTGTAAACTGACCCAAGCCAACTAATTTAATCATTATGAGATTGAGTTCTGGTTTAAAATAATAATAAAAACTGAAAAAGCGCAAAACCAACCTAATTGATGCCGTTTTACACAAAAGGAGAAAAGTAACCTGGTTGGATACTTTTTTTCTTTCTTTCTTTCCAAGCTCTTCTACATTATAGATGTTTAGTTCTAACAGTTGGGCGCTTGTAAGTAGCTCATAATAAGAAACACCGACTCGGAGATCAGCCGCGGCAATAAATCGCCAGTGGTCTCCTCGATCCTAAATTGCAATGCTTGAGCCTCATCGGCCAATTGACGGCAATTTTATTTCGATTAGTTTCCTAGCTAGAAGAATGCGGCAACTACCCCATAAAATCGTTTAGATTACTATTAACAGCGTGTATTATTCGAATCAATTAAAAACAGTATTTAAATATGCCCAAACCAATCATACTAATGGTCTAGGTGAGACTATGGTTACCATGCAAAAAGAATTAATAGATAGAGTTTACAATTATAAAGATAAGCTTAATGGGATGAATCTCGACTAAAACCCAGCGCGATGATTACGGTAAAAATATGAAAAATCGTTAATTTTCTGGTGTTTCTTAATTCCGCGTCGTCCAAACGCCGGCGCCTCCTCCACAGTTGTTATTGCAGATTTTCCCCGTTCCAGAACCTCCACTTAAAACCAAGCTCAAAGATTTCTAAAAATTTTCCATGATTTTCTTTTCTAGTAATTATATAAATCGCCGCCAGTACCGCACCGGAGCTTAGCACCAGCTTTAATAAAACCCATAAATCCATAAGCCCATTCCATTCTTTCTTCTTCTTTTTTTTTTTTTTTATTTTATTTTTCCCACCTTTTTTTCTTTCTTTTTGAAATTTTTTTATTTTTTTTTTCGTCTCCACATATCTAATCTCGCTACTTTTCAAACAATGAATAGAGCTATCACTCGACAATCTGTCAATGCTGCAAATATTGCACGACAACAAGTTCGAAACTACTCCCACAAAGAATTGAAATTCGGTGTCGAAGGTCGAGCTGCTTTGTTAAAAGGTGTCGACGTTTTGGCAAAAGCCGTTTCAGTTACTTTGGGCCCAAAAGGTCGAAATGTTTTGATTGAACAATCTTTCGGTTCTCCAAAGATCACTAAGGATGGTGTTACTGTCGCTAGATCAATTTCTCTAAAAGATAAATTTGAAAACTTGGGTGCTAAATTATTGCAAGAAGTTGCTTCCAAGACTAACGAATCTGCTGGTGATGGTACCACTTCTGCTACTGTTTTGGGTCGATCCATTTTCACTGAATCAGTAAAGAATGTCGCCGCTGGTTGTAACCCAATGGATTTGCGACGAGGTTCTCAAGCTGCTGTCGAAGCCGTTGTTGAATTTTTGCAACAACACAAGCAAGAAATCACCACCAGTGAAGAAATCGCCCAAGTTGCCACTATTTCTGCTAATGGTGATTCCCACATTGGTAAATTGATTGCCAATGCTATGGAAAAAGTTGGTAAAGAAGGTGTTATCACCGTTAAAGAAGGCAAAACTACTGATGATGAATTGGAAGTCACTGAAGGTATGAGATTCGATCGAGGTTACATCTCCCCTTACTTTGTTACTGATACTAAATCTGGTAAGGTTGAATTTGAACGACCATTGATCATGTTGTCTGAAAAGAAAATCTCAAGCATCCAAGATATCTTGCCAGCTTTGGAAGCTTCTAACAAGATGCGACGACCATTGGTCATCATTGCTGAAGATATTGATGGTGAAGCCTTGGCTGCCTGTATCTTGAACAAGTTGCGAGGTCAAGTCCAAGTTGCAGCTGTTAAAGCCCCAGGCTTTGGTGACAACCGAAAGAGCGTTTTGGGTGATATTTCCATCTTGACTGGTGGTACCGTCTTCACTGAAGAATTAGATATCAAACCAGAAAACGCCACCCCAGACTTATTTGGTACTTCCGGCTCAATTACCATCACTAAAGAAGACACCATTGTCTTGAACGGTGAAGGTGAAAAGGAAAACATTGCTCAACGATGTGAACAAATCCGATCTTTGATCAATGATCCAGCTACTACTGAATACGAAAAAGAAAAACTGCAAGAACGATTAGCTAAATTGTCAGGTGGTGTTGCTGTTATTCGAGTTGGTGGTTCATCCGAAATTGAAGTCGGTGAAAAGAAAGATCGATTTGTCGATGCTTTGAACGCCACCCGTGCTGCTGTGGAAGAAGGTATCTTACCAGGTGGTGGTACCGCTTTGTTGAAAGCTTCTAGAATTTTGGATAATGTCAAGACTGCCAATTTTGATCAACATTTGGGTGTCCAAGCTATCAAGGCTGCTATCTGCAAACCAGCTCGAACTATCGTTGAAAACGCCGGTGGTGAAGGTTCAGTCGTTGTTGGTAAATTAACTGATGAATTTGGTGAAGATTTCAACAAAGGCTACGATGCTGCTTCTGGCGAATACACTGACATGATCGCCTCTGGTATCATTGATCCATTCAAGGTTGTCCGATCTGGATTAGTCGATGCATCTGGTGTCGCTTCCTTATTGGCTACTACCGAATGTGCTATTGTTGATGCTGCAGAAGATGCTCCAGCTGGCGGTGCTCCAGCTGGTGGAATGGGCGGCATGGGTGGTATGGGTGGTGGTATGGGTGGCATGGGTTTCTAAAGTTAATTTAGAAGCTTGACCATTCATATCCTCATTATCTAGCATTTTTATTATTATTGTTAATATTCTCTAACCGA
Source organism: Blastobotrys arbuscula (assembly GCA_030564365.1). Taxonomy (NCBI): domain Eukaryota; kingdom Fungi; phylum Ascomycota; class Dipodascomycetes; order Dipodascales; family Trichomonascaceae; genus Blastobotrys; species Blastobotrys arbuscula. The sequence continues at coordinate 40,905 of JAJLUN010000092.1, read as the reverse complement.
CCCTCCCCCCTCTTCCCCCTCCTTTTAGTTTTCTTTTTTGTAATTATATTAACCTTTTTGTTACTTGATATATAAAAACTATTATTATTTGTATATACTGTTTTTGAATAAGATATTTTTGTCTATTAATTAAGTCTTCTTTTCACCGCTTGTCCTGGTGACTTGATGTTGGATTAATTTTGGGGATTATATCTTGAAATTAAAGTTCGTTCCAGCCGTGCGCAGTCTAATCGGCGAAATAGCATATTATTCCTAGACTTCTACTAAACAATAATCACACTCCAAAGCTGGTTTTAAGGTCTATGAATAGAGAATGGGGTTTTATCAACTTAAAATTTTACAATGTTGGAAATTTATGAATTAATAAATTAAGCAAATGTTAGATATGTGTATATATTTTATTAAAGGTGGGTTAGTAAACAGTCCGTCAAACTTAAACAGGATGGCAATCAATTTACCATTCTAGGTTAGTAGACCATCGAACACTTCGTTGCACTCCTAATTTAATTGGTGGTATCCTAGTGCGTGTTTCAGAACTTCTTTTATCATCTTCTGATTCTATTCCGTTTTGTAGTTCATAGCGTTTGTGTAAACTCTCTGCCGAATAAAAGCCTAATGATCGTTGAACGGTGCAAACGCATCCTGAATGGCCTTTTAATAATGGTTTCAACGGTTGCAATGACCGATGGTTAGGCTCGTATCTTCGTTCTGGTGATTTTGGTCGGTCGTCAACTTCGCGTTCAATAACTCGCTTTGATCTTCGTGGTGTACCTGCGATCACATTTTTTTTCCCAACTTTATAAGAGGCTTTAATAGGACTCCTTAGGGAACTTTTCTTGTTTATACTCGTCGATTTGTTAGTTTTGGAATTTTTCTTTTTCGGACTCATTCCTGGTTTGTTCTGGTTTTCTGACAAATGGCTTAACAATGTATCAGAATCCTGAGGACCTAATTCAAGCCAGAAAGGTTTTGATTTGTATGATGATGGTGGTTCTTTAAAAAGAGGTTGATGGGTAACGCTAGTGGTGGTGGTCATCAGGTTAGATTTAGTAGCAGAATGTTTGTCAAAAAAAAAAAAAAAAAAAAATTAAGGTAAAAAACTAAATATTAATTATTTATTTTTTTGTGAATGTTTTAAAATAATATTGAAAGTGGGGGATATTTTCTTTATTATATACTAGATAATTTTTTAATTATTGAGTATGTGGTTTGGGGTGCTATATGCGCATTTTGTGTGTGCAGAATTTTTTTTGTTTTTGTTTTGTTTACATGCTTCCCAATTGGGTAGTTAGGTACTGATTTGAGGCTGTTTTGTGATCAGCGCCGATGCCGATTTATTGGATACTGAAATTTATTAATGGGAAAGTACAATAATATATATCAGATACTAAATTTTTTTTTTGAGAAAGTAACGACTAGTAAGTAAGCCCATCTCGGTTATGTAACGGCTGGCATGAGTCTCTTGTTTTATTACTGATAAGCTTACACATATCTACATATTAAGTAGCTTAAAACCATCCATTATTGTACGGTATCAAATATGAAAAAAATAAACACTTGGAGAAAAAAGTAGTTGAGGTAAAAATTATATTTTTACACGATAATCACGTTAGGTGGCCAGATATCACTGATAATTAAGCAGCTTTATATTTTAATAAAATCTGTTTATTGATTCTGACAATAATGTTAGCAGCTTATTCGAACTAGTTGTGGTTCTAACATCAGAAGTAGCAAGTTTCACCACTCCTATTTTTCCAAACTACATCTATGTTGTTTTAGTGTGTGCGGCTGATTTTGTTTTATATATTTTTCGTCTAGGCGTATACCCAGCCCTCTCGAACATTGTATTACCTCCAAATAATAGTATAAATATTTCGAATCTCCCATTTTTTAAAACTTTCCATTTTTCTACACACTTTGTTTTTATTTTATAATTTTTTTTTTTAAATTTTCAAGTCTTTACGCGCCTATTTGCTAGTCACTCTCTCAAGTATGTTACCACCATTATCCAGACTAATCACTAACGAAATATTATAGTCATGCCTCACCAAAGTGCTAAATACCAAACTCAAGGTCATGATGTTGTTGAACTTCAGCACGCTGAACAACCAACAATAACGGCCCCAATTTCTAATAGAAGTAATACAACAAGCGCCAGGAAATCCAAATCCAAAGCTCAAATTAAAAATACCCAAGTGGCTACCACTATCGAACCTAAAGTTCAGACTGCTTCACCCCCGGATACCACTAACAATACCACTGATAATACCGCAAGCGCTGAAGAAGATGATGGTACACTACCACAATCACTATTCGTACAACACATGGCAACATACCCCGCAGTTGCTGCATTAGTTGGCTTTGCAGCGTCATTCCCTGTAGTCAAAATTTTTGCATCCAATGCGGTGCCATTATTAATGTCGTTTAGGGATCGAGATGGTGCGGTATCTAAACAGGCTTCTGCTGCATGTGAACGAGCTGATAAACTTGGTGATCAGATGCTAGATAGAGTCGATATACGGTTCCCAAGTCTTAAAACTACCCAAACTAATGATCTATATGAAAGGGCAAGTGAACCAATTAAAAATGTTCGAACTACTGCTAGGGTATATGGCAATGCTGCTCAAGGTGCTTTTTCATCTCGATTGGTAAGGCCGGTTAAGAATGTAGTTCAATCTGCACGGAAGCAATATTCACGTGTTTATGATACCCAAGGTAAAGCATTGCTTCGATCACAATTTGACCCATTGGTTGGCCCATTGAATGATAGATTGGAAGGGATCATTATTGATTATATACCAGGAAGCGGTGGGTTGGAAAAACCAGTAGTTTCAAATGAATTTAGTAGAAGTTGGAGATTGGGTCGATCAGCTGTTCAACGAGGTGTTCCCGCGGTGCGGGACCAGGCAACATATTTGTCTGATTTCCCAAATGCGGCTCAATCAAGGGTTGAAGAGATTTATAACGATCGACGAGACGCTCATAGTGAAGGGCGACGGGGTAGTGTTATGTCTGCGTTGGGTACTGGTAGACAAGTGGCAAATGAAGGTGCCCAGGTAATAAGACGGTTGCGAAGAAGAACACAAGTTAGTAATGGGGTTAATAAAGAAACCCAGCGAAAGAAAGGTCAAGATTGGGATGATTCTGATATTAATAGAGTGTTGCATGAGAATAGAAACAACAACAATACTACTGATCATGACCAAGGACGAGAAAATGTGGATGAATTGGAGTTTAGCCAACCACCAGTTTCAATAGTAGACGATAGCGGCGACGATTACAATGATTATTCAGAAGTTCGAGTGAATTGATTTAATTTATAATAGATTAGTGTAGTGTTCCTAGTTTATTTTCAAAATTTAATACTTATCCTCTTTATTTCATTCAATAGATTAATTAGTGCCGTTTATTTTTTGTGCGATGTTTTGTTAATTTTATATTTGAGCGTTGATTTTTCTAAACAGCGTCTAAATCTTGACAATTCAAAGCGTTTTAAAACGAAACCTTTTTCTTTTTTTTTCTTTTCCCTCTTATGCTTTTTATTTTATTTTTATTTTTTTTGGAATAGACGCTAATTTTGACTAACTAAACAATACTTGCTAAATATACAATTAATCATGTCAAACCAATATCCACAACCCGTGTATTACAATTGTGTACCTCAAATTGCATACATGGATGCATCTGCACAGGGATTCCAGATTCCAGTTAATGCGTCATCAGAGGCAGCTGGTGACAATGGAGCTAAGGTTATGCCATATATTACAACTGGTAATCAACCAATTGTTTATGCAAACCGAGCGGTACCATATACTACAAATGATAACAGTCCCCAGCCAATTGCTTATGCGAACCCAACGGTACCCTACTATACACCTGATCATTCTGGTTCCAGTAGCAGTGACACTTTTGGACGTTCAAATTTTAGCACACATAAAGAACAGAGACTAAGTTCTGACGCACTAGAAAATAACTTTTTGCAAAGGTTGGTCAGTACTGCATTTTCAGTCCCATTAGGAATTTTGAAAGGAGTTAGAAGTAGAGAACAGGCAGTCTTTTACACTTTGGCGGGTGCTGGGGTTAATGCGGTAGATAGTGCTACAGATGGTGTTAGTGCTGTAATGGATACATTCCGAAGCACTATTATTGGTGGTCAATTAAATGGTCCTGTTGTCCCAACTGATAACGTTGCGGTTTATGATGGTGTGAAACCGGCTAATAATCAACATCGAACTGAGCCGCCAGTATTTGTTGATCCGTTCTATGTCGATGAGGGTGTTAGTTATTCTGCAGACGGTTACTCTATTGGTAATACTTGTTCACCAAACCCACAATCCGTTAATCAAATTCAACAAAATGCACAATTAGGATATCCTAGTGGACCTCATGCATATAATTATCAAGCCGGTTCCAATACGCCATTTGTTTATTGTTATACAGTTAATGATGGTGATTTTAATGATCATACTAGTGGTACAAGATACAATACAACTGGTAATTGCGACTGCAGCGACTGCAAGACCGGTAAAACATATTATACCAACAATAATGCTAGCAGTCTCGGCGAATGTAAGACTTCTTCCACTCCTCAAACTGTGGGACCAGTTAAAGTAGCTCCATCATCGTCAACTGATAGCCTAGATAGTAGTAGCCGAAGCGGCACAGCAGTAATCAAACGCAATCCTGCAGAAAGGGGCGGATTGCGAGTAGTGAACCGGCCAAGAAGAAACAGTTCACCAGAACAATTGACAAAAGGTAGTAGTTTAATCGATGTTTCATCAGAGAAGGTTCATGAAGTACGATCTGCAAATTCCACACCTAATCGAAGTGGTAATAACACCCCAATTTTTGTTAGAGGCAATACCGGAGCCGCACAATCGACAAAAACGCGACACGACTGGAGTACAAATAATAGCGCTAATAACAGTAGAAGTGGAACACCAGTTAAGGCGGTGAAACAATCTTCATCAAAGGCCGGTACTCCGCAACAAGAAGCTCGACGTCAAGCTTCACAACGACCTTTTACCAATAATAATGGCGAAACAGTCCATGTTCACCGCCCTCACCAGCAACAATTTCCGCACTACTCAAATGCAGACCAGCAAAGTGAGTTTTATGACAACCAGAATGGTATTAAGTCTAATGATGAGCTTTCATATACCGTTTCTCAAAGACCACAATCCATGGTTCATCCAAATTCTAAACATGATGGGAATGACGACAGGCAATGGAGAACAGAATACTCGGACGAGCCATTATACGAAGCCAACAATGAAGGGACTGGCATACCAATTTCAACTGGTCAAGATAGAGAATACGCTACAAACGAAGTTATTGGTGTTTATAAACGATTTGATGGTGATGTTGATGCTCCATTTGTATTAAATAAGAATAAACTTATTAATGGTGATGAACAGGTTGATACTAATAACAAGGCACAATCTACTACTGGCGCCCAGTTTGGACAAATTTTTTAAACAGTGCACATGAACAGAATTAAAAACTACTAATACTGACGAAGATTGTGGATCTGAAAGCAAATGCGAGTGTGCAGATTAGCTCCTTTTATGATAACTACTGAAGTTTTGACAAACTAGCGTTTCATTGTAATAGTTTGTTTAGTTTAAACGCGTGCGTTCACGATTTGTAAATAAAATAAAATAAAAGATTGTTTTTCTCTTTGAACATTTATTGACTCTTTACCCTTAACGTTATACAGTGTTTTTCTTTGCTAAGTAATACTAAAAAAATACAAAATACAGAAAAAAAAAAAAAAGGAATGTCTCTTGCAACTCAAGAATTTAAAAACTCAAGCTATGCAACACACACAAAGCGACACCATCGTAATCATGGTCTACTGTTTCGCTATAATAAACAACAGAGAAAAATAATAGATGAACCTCCACAGCATGCGGCATCATCCCGCGTTGTACCCATCAATGGATACAATACCAGAGTCATTTCTGAACAATGCGCTTCGAAATGTAGTACAAGCCTGTCAAGAATGGGCTACTAGTGGCCATGGTAACAGTAATTTGGATCTTCAAATTATAGCGATGGCAAGAACGTATTTACGAAGAAATGGGTTAGTTTACAAGATGATTGTTAGGTTAACGGGCGGGAAGAATTTACCTATTGGGAAAGATTTGGATTACATTTATGATAACATTTCCAAGAATGGAAGAGGAGGTGGTGGTATCGATGATCACGATATCGTTTGACGTGGAGGTCCGTGCGGCGTACTCTGAAAATTAAAAAAATTGATTATCATTGCCTTTGAGGTTTACATACCGATCAGGGTAGCTTCCAATCAATCAAATCAAAACATTACTAACATTACTAATCTTCTGATCGTACAGTACAGTACTAATGCGCAATGAGGAAGAAATGTTAGCCTTTTTTTTTTTAATTTTCAATATTTTTTTTTTTTTTTTTTTTTGAGAATAAAAAAAAATGATCTGATTAAAACATTGTCAATGAGCAGCGTCGCGCTAAAAAATTTCGGTGGTGTTAAAATGTACAGGGACCCAAACAACGACAAAAAAAATAAAAATACACAAAAACATTCGATTCTTTTTTTTTTTTTTTTTAATTTTTTTTTTTTTTTCTACACTACAATATCATAAAAAACCGACAATGACTAAGCGACCATTAGGATTGAACAAATCAAAAAGGAGCAAAAAAGCCAAAACTGAAGAAGAACCAGCCAACGAAGAAGAACAACAGGCCCAAATTGAATTGGATGTTGATCCCGATGATGAATTAGGCCAAGTTTACGCATTATACAATGCCAAAGGTAGTGAAGGTAGTCGAGAAAAGATTTGTTCGGGAGTGGTGAATGAATGTGACCGGTTGTTGAGAGAAGGCGCAGAAAAGAAGGATAATGATAAATTGCCTGCAAAGTTTCATAATGTGTATGCTAAAGCGTTATATGAGTTGAGTATGTTTGCAGATCCATTTGATATTGAAATTGATGATGAGAATGAAGATAACGATGACATTCAAAAAGAAAATGCCGAAGAGTTTTTGGATACTGCTTTGGATCGAGTGGAAGTGGGGTTGGAGATTGATAATGGCGATGCGGAATTGTTATTAACAAAGATTAAAATCAAGTTGGAATTGGTATCACTACGAATGAAGAAGGGGCAGATAAATGATCAACTGTATGAAGTAGCAGTCAAAGGTTTTGAAGATGTTAAAGAATCAATGAAGTTGTATGAACAAGCTAATGAAAAGTTACAACAGTCGTTGGTGGATCAAATGGAAGTTTTGAACAAGTTTTTGGAAATTAACAATTGGATGGTTACATTGGAAAATGAAGAACAAAAGGGGGATTTAAAGTGCGAGGCTAATCTGGAATGGTGTAAAGATCAATTTGGTGCGATATTGAAAAAAGGAGGGGAAGATATGGTGGTAAGAATGGCTAATCGAGGGTTCGGGGAGTATTATCTAGCTCAAGCCGATCAAATTGACCTAGGTGACGATGAAGAAGAAGAAGAAGAAGAAGAAGAAAAAGAGGACAATAAAAATGAGCCTAATGCCAAAGATTTGGAAAAGTATGAACAGCTGACACGACAGGCTTTGGAATATTTATTAAAAGCTGAATCAGAAGAAGAAAGGGAAGCATCGGTGTTGCCGATTTTGGCAGAGGCTCAAATTGATTTGGCAAATTTCTTGTCGTCATATAAAGATGACGATCAAAAAGAAATCGATCAATTGTATAAAGATGGATGTATGAGATTGAAAAAAGCACAACGATTGGGGCTTGGTGATTTCAATGAAATCTTGGAAGAATTGCAAGAATAGGCTTTGTATATAAAAAAATAAATAATTTAGTGTATAAAATGTATTTTTTTGATTAATTTCCCAACCCGAGGTGTGAGTTTGGGTTGTCCGTCCCCATTGTCGGACACTGTAAATATATATATTTTCATACACGACACATTAAACGAAAAAAAAAAAAAAAAGGGTATAAAATGTCCAAAGCAGCTAGATCTATTGGTGAAGATGTGTGGAAAAATAAAGTGGACAAAATCAATGCAGAGATATTCACACTAACGTATGGTGCTATTGTGGCGCAACTATGTAAAGATTTTGAAGGGGATTATCAAAAGGTTAACAAACAATTGGAAAAAATGGGCTATAATATTGGGTTACGATTGATTGAAGATTTTTTGGCAAGATCTGGCCAAGGGAGATGTACAAATTTTAGAGATACTGCTGAAGTGATAGCCAAAATTGGGTTCAAAATGTTTTTGAATATTGTTCCAACGATTGATAATTGGACAGCCGATTCCAAACAATTTTCATTAATCTTTGATGAGAACCCGTTGGCAGATTTTGTTGAATTACCCGACGATGGTAGAGCATATAGAGAATTGTGGTATTCTAATGTTTTGGCTGGGGTCATTCGAGGTGCATTGGAAATGGTTCAATTAGAAGTAGAAACTGAATTTGTTCAAGATATTTTGAATGGATCAGATTATACAGAACTAAGGGTTAAATATATTAAAGTGTTGGAGGACGAAATACCAGCAGGGGAGGATTACTAAATTATAATAAAAAAAAAACGTTAGTAGGCTATTTATACACAAATTTTTTATTTTTTTATTTTTTTTTATACTTTTATTAATATTTTATAATTCGTCATTTTGATTTTTTCGTTGGTTTCTAGACTCAATAATACGACGAGTAACTTCGGATTGAAATACTTCTTGTTGAGTAGTGTTAGATGCGTTTTCAGTTAAAATGATAGGTTCAGGGGTTTTGGATACATCACTGGATGATGATGTATTATTATAAAACGAATCGTTGGAAAACAATGGCATGTTATCCAATTCTGTTTCCGATCCAACTCGAGACATGGCGTTGGATTCACTAGACCCGGAACTAACTCCTGAAGAACGCCGTCGTTCATGTCGTCGTCGAGTGGCTTGTTTAGCTTGTTCAGTTAAGGAGTCTTCATATGCTTCATTGACACCACTACTTCGCAAAGCCATACTCTTAAAGTCTGGGAATAATTCCGGTCCTAGTGAGTTTACTAATTCGGTAACTTCACTAACCAACTGTCGTCGTTTCTCTCGTAATTGTTCAATAGTCTTTTGATGTGTTGGGTTTAATGCCAAAATTAATGGTTTTAAAGATTTGAAAATGTCCATCCCAGTGTCACCAATCACCAATGCCGCATAAGTTACCAATGGCAAGACTACATAACTTGCCATAATCACCGCAATGTAGTTCCAAATACTGGTCTCAGGAACCAAACCATGTCTCCAACTAATAAACGCCGCCAAAAATGCATAAAATGTGTACATGACTGGAGCAGCTGCCAATGCTACTAATAATTTCCAAGTGGCCAGCACATCTCTTGCAGCAATTTTCACAGTAGAACCAGCCAATGCTTCTTTTGCCTTTTTCTTTGAAATGATTTTGGTTAAAACAAACACCGGTGCAAATAAAATCAACCCTGGTAAAGATGCTAGTAATAATACCGACAACTTTGTAGATCTAAAAATTAATTTACCCAAAACTTCATAAATTGGTAACAACCCAGTTTCTACCTGATGATCTTTAATCCCCAAATTTTTCAATTGTTTATTATAATCAGCAACAGCGTTCTTCAAATGAATAATTGCCGGATCATCTTGATACTTTTGATACCCCACCATCAACCGCCGATTCAACTCCACAATCATTGATAACGGCAATTTTTTGCCGGCTGGTCGATATAAACGCCGTGCCGCTTGAATCGCCATCAATGTGTTGTAATCGGGACATTGAACAGTGACACTCTTTAACCCTTGACTAATTAGATTCAATACTTCTTTAACTGCTTCGCGTTTAGACTCATCCCCCTTTTGATATTTGGTAACTAATTCACTAGGAATTTCCATCGGTGACCCAAATTCAATAACGGCTCTAGATCGAAATTTATGAGCATGGAAATAATTCATCCCACATGGAACAATTTTCAAGTTACATTCTGGATCTTCTGCCAAACCACCCAACGCCATAATTGCCACACCTGCTTTTAAAGGCAATAATTCAGTTCGATCATGAGAACCACCTTCTGGGAAAATACCGATACAACCACCTTTGTTCAAATGTGTAAAAACTCGATGATACATTTCACTTTGATTAACATGATTAGCTGTTTTATATTCAGTCCCTTCCTTTAACATTTTATTTGCACGAGATCCTTTAATTTCTTTTCGAATTAACACTTCCGTATCACTAATGACTTTGGTAATTTCACCATTACCAGCAGATTTTGGTAACCCAATTAATCCCCGTTCCATACATTGTTTAGTAAATTGTGTTCCTGTACCGATGATTTTCAAATTATTTTCATCATCTAGTTTAATTGTACCCTTTGCAGTTTTTAAATTATCCTGGGCTCTACCGACACCAATAGCTGAAGTAGCTTTACTAAACAGGCTGATAAAGTACCGTTTTGTTGACTTTTCAGCCACCAAGAATGATACTCTTCTCCCGGCTTCTCTTTTAACCAGTTGCATTATTATCATTGGATCCACAAATTGGTTTGCATGAGGAGCACCAACAAAGATGATGGGTCCAGTTTTTGGAATTCGATATGATCCTCTGGAGGTGATTTCTCTGAAAAATAGGTCAAACACGATTGTGAAAATCCACAATACCATGTCGTAGCACCACGACTGCCACGTGAGCCTTCGATCAATATCTTTCATTATCCTAGTTTTTCAAAAAATTTTGATTTTTTTTTTAAAACAATGGATTAAAATGGGCGATGATAGGACTAAACTGTTGACGAAAGTTGAGTGTTGGAAGTTTTTTTTGGGAAAATTATTTATATTAAACTGCGTGGTGGTGGAGGTGGCACGAAAATTGCTTATATAAAATATCAGATGGCGCCTTACGTGCGTGCAGGTTCCGTATATACGTGCGGGCTGGACATGTAGCAATTAACGTAAAAAAAAAAAAAAAAAATTTAATACCAATAAAACAACAACAAAAATATTGTCGGCTCCGGGAATTGATTATGGAGACCTTTTCAAGTTTATAATTAGAACTTTAGCTAACTCTACAAGTTTGAGTGTTAACATTGCATGCATTGCAATTGAGATGTTAATGCATTGGCAAATTCAACAAATGTACCTTTAACAATATTATACGATATCTGAATTAATTATAAAAGAGAAAGAAAGGAAAAAAATTAATTTGTCGGGTTTTCCACAAGTACATAAATTAAAATAAAAATGCATCAATGAGGGACAAAAGGTAAATACAACTGGTTTCTAGGAACAAGAAGAAAAGATCATTAGTCACTTTTACCTTTGCATCAACTGGATTGGTTCGAAAACTGGACCAAGCTAATCAATGGTTCGACTTTTTGTTTGTGTTTATTATAAACAAAGATTTTTGGCAACTTTGTTTTGTAAGTAGTGAGGGCGAGACAAATGTTGGAGAATAAAGGCCGGAGACTCGCGGCAGGAAATTTAGAACATTTTTTCAAAGCTTTGAAGCAGTCTCACAATGGAGAATTGGCGGTTGATACGAGATATCTTCATAAGTGGCCGAATAAGCTTATTGGTGACGGGAAATCCTTGGGAAAGGTAATTAGAAAAGTGGCATAAATCCGGTATTTAATATCCGTGGTCGTATTTTCAGAAACATGCGCATGGCTTTTAACTCTCACGTGCTTTAACGCTCACGTGCTTTAGCTCGCACGTGCCTTAACACACATTAATTAATTCGATCAAAAAAGAAAAAGAGTCGCAATTGATAATAATTGCATAGGGTTAGAAACCGGATAATGCCGCTAAGATCGGTTGGTTTTCTCAAGGTTTTCTGTAGCGCTGAACGGCTTCGGACTTTTTTGCCACAGTTTTTTTGTCGTTTACGGTTGGGTCCTTTGTTACCTCATTACTATTCTTCTTTCGTTATGGTGATAGCCATGATACTTTTTGGACATGTAAATGTTTAATAGAGTTTATAACAACTGAATGATGGTGAATTTTAATAATTTTTTTTTTCCTATTCCTCGGCTGTATTTATAAACAGCATAGCTCTATTTTTTAAACTTCACCACAGAAGGGGGGGGTCTAGCTTCAACTGGTTTAACTATTGATATAATATAATAATCTGAGATCAGATCGTGATATCACGATCCTGTGGGACCAATAAATAGAAATACAATGATCACCGGTGGATTAATACCACAACGCGTTTGTTCACAATTAGATTGATGCGTTGTTGTTATTATGACGATCGAGATTCGTTGATTATCGTAAGGTAAACATCACAGAATAGTCTATAAATTTTAACTAGAGAGGTAATTATATGTTTTAAAGGATATACACGGGGTATCGGTGTTTAAGTTCGGTTACTGGTTTGATTTTTAAACCGTGTGGAGAATGTAGGATGTTCCGGACAGAGGTATATGAAATGGTTTCGAGGTTTTGGCAGTTGCGTGATCAACAGTCTCATACTACAACGGCGGCCGGGTCTAGTTATCAAATATTAACTACGTGAATGTGAGTTCGACATTCAAATTAGTTTACCATAGCTGAAATTTTTTTTAAATCAATTTTTCATGTAAATATTACATGAAGTAAAACCCATTTTGATGCAAGTGATTATCGAAACTTTTGATCTGGCATGTTTATATGTTATATTCTTGGTGGCCTTCCTGCAGCATTATAACATGTGTATTGTAAAAATCCGATCAACAGTAAATCTTATTCTCGAGTTTAAATTTAAAAATCTCCCATTACAAGAAGAAAAAAAAAAAATTTAAATAAATAGATAATAATAAATAATCCAGATCTCAGACATAAACCTGATGAACAATCGTTAGATACATCTAAATTGGTAAAAAAGATCTACACGGTCCCGGGTTTGGGAGGTTTTTTCGACCATTTGGATCTGAAACAAGATCGAACCTTTTTTTTTTTTTCTATAATGTTTCCATGTAATCCAGATTAGATTATGCTTAAATCCTATTCTTTGAGTATACGTTATAAATAATATCGAATACATTATAATATTTTTTAAAAAAAAAAACAGGGGTTTTGAATCTAAAAATTATTATGAATAGCAATGCTTGTTATCCAAAGCTATTACTTACTGTATTTTTGACCATGTCTGCAGCATGTAATAAATATTGACAGGCAGGTATTAAGATTAACAATCCTTCTGCATAAATGTATACAGCATTACTGTTACAAAATGGACAGAATGGAATGTTACAACGTACCTTATGGAATTATTGTTTACAAAAAGTCTGGCGATTTTAAATGCAGATGGTGATCTGTGCAGGTTCGGCTATTTTATTATTAACAGATCGGGGAAAAATTTTTTTTTCCACGTTGATCGCAGGATAAGCACATGTAAACTGTATCAGGGGTTATCATACATACATAAGCTTTAGCCCATTCAAGAACATTTTGTCTATAAGTTTACTCAAGATCGCGATTGAATTTTTCAGTTAGGTGGAATCAATAGTTTAAATTTGGCCTTATACTTGAGATTGGGAAGGGGAAATTTTAATATTTGATCTATATCTGAACTATTGATGTAAAAGGTCATAACCGATATCGATAGACGAATTGTAAAACAATTGGGTTTATAGTTATATATATATATTCAGCAGATTTGGTTAGAACATTTCGTGTAGCTTATCGCGATTTATGATTCGGGATCTATACACTTTATTAGGACTTTTTTTTTTTTAACGTCCAAAACACGTCCAGTTCTTTTTATTTTTATCATAATAATACGGCTATTAAGAAAATTATTGATGCTTTTGGAAAATTAACAAAAATAGCCAATTGCCATTGTAGCATATGTTTACGAGGTTGAAGCCTTTAATTAGTCAAAAGTTGTGGTGTCTTTGGCCCCACTGGTATTGGTATTGGCTAATAAGGTTTGTACCTGTACCTGTTCCTGTATGTTTTATCCTTAAATAAAAAAAAATTATTTGTTTTTTTTTGTTTTTTGGCCGCACCCTCTATAAAAAAATAAAAATAATGCGCGCGAGGATAAAGTAGCTACTGTCAGAAATCAATCTTGTGCAGCACAAAAGAAACTACTTTGAGCCGGGATAACTTAACAAGCATAAATTATTAAGTTTTGACCATGAATAAGGCCTGCCATCTTGATGATAGATCACTCACCTCGATCTAGTATTAATTTCATGCAGGTTGATGAAAATCATTTTTTTCTTTTAGTATTTGCAAGGTTAAGTTTTTGTCAATCATCGAGATCACAGGTAAACTGATCAACTCTCTCGTTAATGTTTATAGATGTTTGGTCAAGTATTAATCACCAAAAGGTGTTATAGCTAGCCTTGCTTACTTTCAAATTGGTTTTTTTTTTTTTTTTTTTTTTTTTTTTTTTTTTTTTTTTTTTTTTTGCTTCTTTTTGGTGCGCCACACACAAAGAACAAAAAAAAAAAAACAATACAAACGATTTCTAATAAAACCGTTCTATTTTGCTGCTTTTCTTACTCGTTCTGAATATTTTTTTTTTCTTCTTCTTCTTCTTGTCAATAAGTATAAAGAGTGTGGTATTAATAAAATTTATTGTCTGGCTCAAATCAACCAATTTTCACTTTTAAAAAGAGATATCAAAAGGCTTGACAATTTACAGTATAAAGATCTCAACAATTTCAAGCCCAAGGGTTAAAAAAAAAGAGGGGCACGAGTACCTGAACTTTACAAAATCGTGGGTAACAGTATTTTTCATTGTTTGGACACAAAACGACGAAATTAAGATTAAACTTAATAAAGAAAGCAACAACGAATAGTTGGATAATATATTAAAAAAAACTGTCAAGGCCTTCTATCAAATATACCACTAAAAAAATTTAAACAACCAAAGATCCAATCTGTGATCCTATAAAGTCTTTTTCAATTCTAATCTCTTTTTTATTTCTATTTTTTTTTTTTTTTTTCGATTCTAATTCCTTCATTTACCTATTTTTTTTTCCAGCATTTTTTGTTATAATACTAATAAAAATTATACCCCACGAGATCAGTAGACATACGAAACATTGCAAAAATTCGTAATCTTCCAAAGAGTCCACCATCTTTATAGAAGAACAACTTTGTTTTGAAATCGCAATAGGATCTACACATCGCCACGGAACTCTTTACTAATCTCCAGCAACCGTCACCATTTTTTTAGTAATTAGTTTTCCTTTTTTTTGTTTTGTTTTTTGTACCTTTAAATTTTTTATTTTTTTTTTTTGATTGTTTAGAATATATCGGTTAAATCATATCAGAAACTTGTCTCACATCTTTTGGCCACAATTTTTCTAAGACCAACACCAACTGACCGGATAGATAAAGGGAAGATTGAAAAGAGATTATACACCAAAATCGCACTACATCATCTTCTTTGTTGATATTACCTTTTTATTCTTTTAAGCAATCTAAACGCCGACAGAACCTCTTTTTAACCTTTCGACATTCCGACCTTTTATTTTTCAACTTTCTTTCAACTTTTATTTATTACTTTCTTGATTCTTTGAAATCTGTTTGATACCGTTTGGTTTAAATATTCAGTTTGGTGGAAATCATATTTGGAAGATCTTACGAAAAACTTTCAATCTTCATCAATCTTTAATTGAGTTTTATTGGTTTGGGATTGTTTTTTTCTATTTGTTTATTTTACATTCAGATCAATTCATCCACACAGAATCTCTACAAATCTTGATTCCATTTATCATTTTATCAAGCGAGAAAGAAAGAAAAAAGGATTACCACGATATCACAATATTTATAACGCCGGAATTTGAAATAAATATTTTGATTGACAACCTTTTTTTATTTTTCCATTTCACAAAACTTGAAACGCTCAAAAAAAAAAACAAAAAAAAAAAACGAATAAAGTCATGTCTTCAGACAATAAGCAGTAAGTATACATTCATCTCCTAATCCCCATGTTGATTATTTGATTATATGATTATTTTCCTTTCCTTTGTTTCATTTGATGCAGGGTATGGGCAACGAACAGAGGGTCTGTGCGTATAAGCTTGGTTCAAACTTACCACCATACTGGCGTGATGGGCGAGGCTTTACCACTATTGAGGGCCCAGTAAACGAATAAGCTAATTAAGCGAGCGTCCCAGCCCCGGTATTCTGGCTTTGAAAATCATTAAAAATAATAGTATAAAATAAAATAAAAAGGAAGCTAAGATTACTAACTATCTTAGGTTACCTCCAATCGATACAATTGCAGACGGTAACAACAATACACAGGCTCTGCCACCAATATCAGCGTCAAGTTATAGTCCCAATGGAAATGCTCATACAAATGGGAATAGTCACATCAATGGAAATACTAATAATAATGAAAATGCTAACCATGATAATAGCGCCGCACCAAGATCGGCATTGGGCACATCGTCGATAGCCAGTATAACTGCGGCTGGGCCATCTTCATCTAATCGGTACAATCCATCAGATCCACATGCTTATTCTATTGATAATAAATCTAATGGTAGTAGTAATAGTAACGATTCGCTAGCTAATTTGACCAACGCAGCTACAATGCAACGGCGATTATCACCACCTGGGAATACTAGTAGTAATAAAGAAAGTGAGGCCAGCTATAACCAACCGAGAATATATCCACCAACACCCACGCACCATCCAACTGAGTATCACTATCAAAATCAGCAACAACAGAACCATCCGCATCAACTCCCACCGGGAGCAAATCATCCATTACAAATACAAACTCAACAAGCAGCTCAGTTCCAATTTGCAGAAAATCAGAGCCCCACGGGGACAATAAGTGATATCATGGAGTATGGATCAACTATATATCATTTGGCACAACAGGCGTTAAGCAACAATATATCATTGGAACAAGTACATGATTTGACGCAAAAATGCCGAAATGTTCAGAGTTTGGTAGATCAATGGTATGGGAGGATGTATACTGATGCTAATAATCAACGGAACCATCCAGGTCCAGTAATTGAAACATCAAATCAATGGCAGCGGCATCAATCAATGCCAAACAATCAGTACTATGCACAAGTGGTACCACCAACACAACAAGCTAGTTATAGTTATTCATTTGAAGATAACAAGCGGCGGGCTGAATCTATTGATGGATCATCACGAAGAACTGGTAAGAAACGATCACGACAATCACAAGGAATTACTACATGTCGACAATGTGGCATTAGTGAAACTCCGGAATGGCGGCGAGGTCCAGAAGGAGCACGGACCTTGTGTAATGCTTGTGGTTTGTTTCATGCCAAATTGGTGAAACGAAAGGGGGAGCAATTGGCAGCTGAAGAAATGCGAATGCGTCGAGATGAAAAACTTTTGGAAGATAACCAGAACAAGGCAAGACTTCATCATGAAATGGTTCAACAGCAACAACAGCAGCAGCAATCGATGGAACCAGTGAACCCTTTGATCACCGGCCCACCACACCAACAACCAATGCAACAACCATCTATGGGTGCTGATGCACGATTATTGCCATTGAAACGAAACTAGTTTCTACTTTATTTATTTTTTCAACCTTTCAATTTTTGGAAAAGGCTGAGAGTTTATTTATTTATTTTTTTAATTCTTTAGGGGTACGTTAGAATGTTTGGTAGGTAGATTAAAAAAGAAAAAAGTTTTAATAAGTTAAGTTAATGCGTAGGATTTTTTTTATTTTTTTTTTGATGTTGTCTTTGATCTAATATTTATTCATTATTTTGATTTTTTTGTTGTTCTTTCAACTCCTTCAATTCTTTAACCCGTCGTTGAAAATCTTTATATTGACATTCTTCATAAGCGTGTCGTTCATCTTGACAAGTCCATGGCAAAAACCACCCTTCTCTTCTACACTTGTTTAGCGGCACCAGTAATGCAGAGCACCGATCTCTCCAAGCAAGAGGGATATCATTCTTTTTCATATCTTCATGAGATACTGTTTATGTTAGTCTAGGATTGTTGATATACATACATGGAGCTGGTAATTCTGTACTTCCGTGACCCATTGTTGATTTCTTATATGTGGTTTATTGAAAAATTTGGAAAGAGAAAGTTTTTGACAAAAGATGTTGTTTCAATGTTCTTTGATTGGTTGGGAGGATTGGTGTGTGATTGTGTCGGATCGGAGAATTTTATTTTTGTCATTTCGATTCTGGGGGTCACGGAATAATTTATCGAAAAAAAAAAAAAAAAAAAATATCCAAGCATTTAGGGGGAAAAATTTCTACCACATTTACAATACCATACTAATAACCAACAAGGATATGGAATGGATTAGCCGTCGAGGAATCTCAATAACTCATGGCAACTTGTCCAACGTCCGAGGGGCTCCAGGGGAGGACCCGAGGTATACCAATCTAATCGATTTTTCGCTGAAAAAAGTGTTGCAAGAAAGAAATGATGAAAATGTTGTGAATAGTAGTAGTAAACATAGTAGTGACGCCAAAAGTATAGACGAGCAGCGCAAAAATAATGATGAAATATTGAAGAATGATGCGAAAAGTAAAATGGATAGTTTAATCAATGAGTTGGAGATTGCAAAAGCAGAGGAAGAGAACGCCATGGATATTGACGAGTCTGTTAATAATAGTAATAGTAATAGTAATAATGAGGAAGATGAGATGGATATAGATCAAGATGAGATGGATTACGGTATGGATCAAGATGTGGATCACGGTATGGATGGAGATGTGGATCTGAAGATGGATAAAATGGAAGAGAATGACGATGAGTTGCAAAATCTAAGCAAAACTCATTTAAGAATATTCATGTATAAGATTGAATCACCATTAACCTACATCCCCCACAGCCAAATCATGGTAATATTATTTAGATATTTCGAATCGGCGCAATTCGCATGGCAATGTGTGTTTAGTGCTAGTGATTTGGAAAATGCAGTATGGATTCACAATGCAATGTTCAGCACCCCCATATTTGTACAAGAGTTTGTAGTCAAAAGCGAGCTTGATCCCAGTGGTATTATAATCTACTGTGGTAATGATTTAAGGTGCAATTATCGTATCGAGGCAAAATCAGTAGATTTGACAAAGACTGTCCCCATCAAACATTTAATATATAAAATGACTGCGGTTGAGAATCATACTTGCTCAGATCCACGAGATTTGAAATCATTATCAACTGATGAAAAGATGCGATTAATGAGTATACAAAAAGAGTATAACAAAAAAATATTAAAAGGTATGAGAGGGACAGCCACATCACATCGACAAATGAATCAATTAAAATCAAAAAGGGTTCAATATTTATTAAGATCTGTACCAGATGAACTAACAATTAACCGCAAAAAACAAGCAATCAGTTCATTTTTATCAATATGTTTCAAGATTCAACCGGAAGAAGCCAAGAAACGAGTTTATGAAAGTTGGTTAGAATATGGAAATGTAGGTAATGATACTGAAACGGATAATATGGGTCCAATGTTTGCATTTTTTGTTTATTTAAAATGCATTAATTCAAAAAATGGAGTTACAATTTTTAGAGAAAAAGATGGGTGTCAAGTTAAACTGGTCCATTTGGCAGATTCATCACGACATAAAGAAAACCCTTCAAAAATTGAAATTGCCAAAGTTATTGCATCGCATTTGTATGAAATTTCCAAATACCCAGCACATAATTGGAATATTTCATTGAATAAGCTGTATGATATTTTGCAAGGTAAAAAAGATTTATTAGCCAACCAACGAATCGATATGGAGACTATGAAAAATGCTGTAAAAGATTTACATACTGATTTGAGATTTGATGGTTATTTAAAAGTTATTTATGAAAAGGGTAAACCTGTAATGAAACAAAAAAAGTTGAAAATTTTGACTGCTAAAAAAGTTGGTTTGGCGGCTTTTAGTGAAAAATTGGGTTATTTACCAGATCGAATTGAAAAGCCAATAAAAGAAGAAAATGATTTACAATCATTATTTGAAGAACAATTTGGATATAAACAATCTGATATCAAAGAGTGGAGTAAAAAAATATTAAAATTGAAGGGATCACGAACTCATGGTATTTTTATTGCTACGGAAAGTATGAAAATGATGCAAAATTTGGTTAGAAAAGAATGGTATTTGGTAACTGAACGAGCAGAAGCCGCCACTCGAAACATTTATGATTATCATATTTGTTACTCTCATGATTCTAATAATAATAGAGTAATACTGGCACTAGCTCATTTACCAAAAGCTGATTACGGTACCTGGACCAATTTTGCAAAAGCATTAAAATTCCATTATTCAAATTTTGAAAAAATCATCTTTTGTCATCGAGGTATTGATATGATTATCACTGCAATTAAACAAATTTTCCCTCAAAACGAACAACGAATTTGCTCAAGTTATACGAATTTAATCCTAAAGGCTAAAGATGAATTGTTACGATATCCAGAACTGGTATCCTTTGTTAATGGCAGTGTAGGGCAAATCTCTGCCATGGAATCAACTCTCGGTGATGATTTAATGCCCCAGGATGTTCGTAAACTACCGATGATTGGTGCATTATCATTAACGTGTGATCTTCATAATGCTAGTCTACGTGAAAATTATGATAAAATGGTTGATGATGGGTTGGATAATGTAAAATTAGATAAGGGTACGCTAAGTTCTGGAGCCTCTCAACGATTAATTTCCGAAGTATATCGATATCAACATAATCGAAAATCCACCACTCCTGATAATAACCCTACTAGTCGTCAAGTTGATTTGAGGAATAAAAATTGTACTTGCGGTAGGTTTCAATATTATGGTTTACCATGCTCTCATGCATTGGCGATGTTGGCCAATGCTACAGATGGTGAAGTCGAAGATTATATTGAACCAATGAACTTAATTGAAGAGTATAAAAAAGTGATTCTAAAAGGGTGTCATGATGATGGGAACTATAAATCTTTTTTCGATTTGGATTTTAGTTTGGGGATCAAATCGATTGCGTATCATATAAAAGGGTGTATAGCTAGACCGTCGGAATGGGAGCAGTATTAGTGCTTTGTTTATTAGCTATAGTGTACGTTATTTCGTTTATTTATTAATTTATTCAAAATTCTTTTTTTTTTCTTGTTGTTGTTTTGGATTATAGTGGCATACCCATTGCTTGTTATTTTATCAATCGGATATGAGTTTTTAACATTGATCCCCTCCAGAGTACAAAACCAGTTCCATCCGGGGGGGATGGGCTTTTCCTTGTGCAAGCCAATGCTGATTGATTGACCAACGGAGCCATAAAGACTATTTATATATATAGCCCGAGTAGAATAAAGCGGCTCTGATTGCGGCAAGGCATTGATGCCTTGTCAGTGTATTGACGATAGTTTGAATCTTGAAATTACCGCCAGAAAATACGGAATAATTTGATTGAGGCTAGTGTATCCCAAGTGACAATATCAAGAACTAAAAAGTTTCAAAAACCGCGGAATTGAAATAAAGTTCTATTTTAATGGGCGTTGATATTTTTTAGGGTTTGATTCCTCCGCTTATACTTTAAATCTATCTCTGCCCTAATTGAGCTCATACTAATGTCAATTGAGATATCTCTCAAGGCAGTCCAATCCTCCAGTATTCCTAACCAAACACAATTGTTTTTTTGGGATAATTTAGAGTTTAGAGCCAAAATAACAATTGAAATTACTATTTGAGAGGCGTTAAAACCGAATGGTCTAGAAATACCGCAATTGTTCAAAAACTTTAGTTAAATCTGGATGTAGGGTGGCTCCAAGAAAGTTGGTCTCAAATCGAGGTATATCTTAAACTTAAAATGATACTTATCAAGAGACATTGACAATAATAATAATTATTATTATGGATTGTTTCTGGGCAGATCGCTGGAATACAAAAAGGTTGAAAATTAATGCGGTACATGTGTGTGTGTGTATGTCTTTTTTTTTTTAGCCAATTGAGGATTAAATAGCGCGACGCAGGCTATCGCGACATTCCTAGTATCCAGAATTGACTCTTTTCTTTATCAATATAGACTGCGCGGAAAGGGGTGAGGGGAAAGACAATTTTTTAAAATAGATAGTATTAGAGTTCTAGGCATCTGAGTTTTTTTTTTTTTAGGTAAATATTTAAGTTGGCTCAATCGATTATAATCTATGGGTAGAATGGCTCATACTAAAGTTGATCCAACCATGCAAAATTTAATCCACTTTTTCTTATCATTTATCATCAGGTTCTTATCAACTGCGGCGGCCAATCGAAAAAAGCTGCGGACCTGCAGGTCCAGACATTACTCCATCAGATGTTAGATTATATATCAGCCGCGCGGCGAACCTCCCAATTTTTTTTTTTTTTTTTCTTTTCAATCACACTTGTAGGCCTTACAGTACGATACGTGCCGGAGATAAGGAACTCACGATAAATTATCCATCGATATGGATTGTCAAGTTCCTCGGTCCCTCCGTGTCTGCATATTCCGTCATAATACCGTTCATTGTCTTCAATACAAATCTCGAACAATCAATCCTTTTCCCCGGGTTTTTTTTTTTTTGGGTAAATTTATTGAACTTTGGACTATGGCATTTACGTTTAAGTGCTATAACTATATAAAAAAAAATTGGAATTTTAAATAGTTTTGAAACCTGCTCGGCGAGACAAAGAGTTTTATTGGTCACAATGTTTAAAACAGTCTACCAAGCTCAGCTAAGCCAAAAATACTGGACTGCAATGTCATGGTCCTTATCAGTGGTGCAAATAAACCTTGATTCGTTGGTTTCTCCAAGTTTGGATATGTCTTTGAATTGTGACGACGTCGGCTAAATTGGCAAACTCTACTGGGTTTTTATTAGCCGTATCTACAGTTTGTTTAATTTTCAATCCATTTTTATCTGTACCGGTTAGTAAAACACTTGGCTTGTTAGTTAAGAATTACAAAGATACAAGTATGCAAACTAATAAATGTTGGATAAGGTAGTACCAAGATCTTGATGATTTAAGTTAGATTGATAGGTAGTGTTCACCCCCACTTTATGAACCAGCACTTTAAGTTATCCTAGAAGCTAAAGCTAAACTGAGGTGAATAAAATTGCTCACTTACAGTAAATTAATGCCCCCCCCCCCTCCACAATAAATTATTTTCACTGATCTATATAATATTGAGACGGCTAAAAAAATATCTAAGAATGTGCGGTTGTGCGGCTTGATAAAATGGGTAAGTTAACAATTCTTTAAAACCCCATAACAAATTTATGCACACTTTTTTGGGGAAAAGCCACTCTTAATCTCTCATCACAAAATAGAAGCTTTTTCATCCAGTACGTAAACTTAAAAACTTCACCGGATATTAAATTCCGAACCAGCTAAACTTAATTATTGTTTTTTATTTACCCCACTAAATTTTTTTTTTTAAGTTACAATATTCTTGGACCGGGGGGGGGGGGGGGTGTTCCAACCATCCGCTTTAACCGGTCTAACCGCACTTTCTACGGAAATTTACGCATAGTTAAGCTAAAGCTGGGGGAAGAGCCATAATAATTATAAATTGTTTTTCCGGATCTCGCATTACCAGTACACAAACCAAAGACTCTTAATCATTGCTTTGAACAGCACAAAGTTTTACTAGAAAAAAACAAAAAAAAGGTGGGGTAAAACTGTTAATAGAAATAAATAAATTGGGGGCCAAAAAGATTGGAACCCCCAATGCTCGCAGAACTCTCGGCGGGGTTTTTTAAACACCGTCAAACACTTGGATAAATCCAATTAATTCCATCAGGACGGGGATAGGCGAAAAAAACAAACAAGAGCCACACTTCCGCTGTTAATCCCGTATACTGAAAGAAAACTACTACTCCGATAAAGTTCCCGATCATTCAGGTCCCCCAGCTTTGGGAGAGAAAAAAACAAACATAGTCATGCGCGCGCACGCGAAATAATAATAATAATAATTTAGGCTTAAGCACCGATTAGGAAATTCACAGCCGGAGATGATTTAGTTAGTTAATGCCGGAACTGTACCGATTTGGCAACTAAACCAATCATCATCACCAGCAGTCATTTCACGCTTGCTTCATCATGAGGAGATGTTTAGATCGAGTAGAGAGACCTGGAACTTTTTTCGTACTTGGCAGGTCGGCTTTTCTCGCCCAGTGCTTGGTACGTCTTATCCTCCTCCTTCTAATATATTGTCGAGATGACTATAGGATTATTATAGGTGTAATGTTACATCGATAGATAGGTATTATAAGCTCAAGCTTTGGTACTTAGCAAGTGGGCCTAAGAAAGTTTAGAGCATATACGCCTCAATATGTTCTTATTTGGGGTGTTTATTTCAAAACTATTATCACAGATATGTGGGGTAAGATAGATGGGTATTCTATCGCAAATGTACAACTTGAATTTTTTTTTACCAGAAAATGGAAATATTTACATGTAAACAATGTAAAGCTTGTATGCATGACTTATATCTCCAAATGAATCTTCTTTCATTTGAAAACGCACGTGTAGTTTGGATTCTCCCCGAGTGAATAAGCTTGTAATATTTACGCTTTTCTCTTAAGCTTAGCAAAAGCGTATTTGTGTTTACTTTAGCTCAAGTGCGCTTACCGCTCAAATGGCGTGGAGTGGGATACATCCTAAATCCTGCTGATGAAATATTACTCTGTTAATGTGCAGGCCTGTCTAGCAATAATTGGGATCGCGATCTTGTCCTATATCTGATGTACACGTTAAGTACATTTCCAGGGCGTGGAGAATGAATCAATCGGATCGAAATCTACTGGTAAACATCCCAATTGATTCTTCTTCTCAAGCGGCGTAACAAAGCTTGATTTATTGTGTTTAAGCTGTTACCAGCTTTTTTTTTTTTTTTTTTTTGACTCAGAATCGTGCATTAAATGTCTAGACAATTTGAGTCAGCTGTACATTATGTATCGGATTGCAAATCATCATTTGGGAATTGTCGTTCAAAACGTTCTAAGCGTTCTGGAGCTCCGTTTTTCTCCTTCCTCGGTATAAAAGCTTTTTTCTTGTTATTACAACCGATGGTTGAGTTATCGTGGTTATTTGTAATTGAACAATCTTGGGGGGTGATTTCAGCCGTGAAAGAACCCGGTGATAATTTTTTTACCATGCGGAACTAAGATGGTCACTACACTTTTTGATTTATCAAAGATATCGGTAGCCACATTCAATAAAAATAGGAACCTAATTAATTGAGGCTTTTCATATGCGATACATCCTGGATCAAGCCAAAACCGCTCAAACAAACGCGATGGAGGTTTCCCAGAGGCCTGTACGCATAGTTCGATGCATAATATATACGGTATTTGCGACAATCAACACTAATCTTTTATTTGTTTATACCAACTGTTAACTTATCCACCAAAAGTATATTTTCCCAAAAATGTCCATACTACTGTATCTATATAACTACACTGAAACAATACTTGTAGGCTTGGTAAAAACGTGGCTTTGACATAACAGAACAGAACAAAATAAAAAAACCTTCTTGCCGACAGCGATCGGGCCGGTCCTCAAATGACAAGCTTATAACGATCCAATACAGGCTTAATTATTGCCGAGGTTGGGGGAAAAAAAAAGTTTTACAACACCTTCCCGCTGATCTACAAAAAAATAAATTTTAAAGTAGGCTTGTAAAAAATTTTACAACGGTCGCGAGCGTTATCTAAGCTTAATTATGAGTGATAGCCAGTAGATTAATTATTATTTTCTTATCCCAAAAACCAGTTAACGCAGTCCCATCGCAAGCTTAGTAATCATATCACACTTGTACTACTACACCGCCATGAATCTAACAACACGCCATAAATCTAGCGACACAATTTGGAATTCATGATAAACGTATGGTTTGTAAATAATGCGGCTTGAGTACAATTAATTATAATCAGATACAACAGTGAAACTAGGTGATTAAGCCATTAGAGACAATGATTGATCGTACGAGATGCTTATTATTATTACAACAATTAAAAAAAAAAAAAAAAGATAAGGTCACGCAAACAACTGGGGCTGATCCGATCTGCCCAACGGGTTGATTAAAAAAAATTAGTATGGCTACTTTATTGGGAAAGTTGAGTTGTTGTATTTAACAAAGGTATTAAAACCAACGGAGGTGTCCATTGGTATGAAAAAAGCCATCTCGGAGATTGGCGATTCTCTCTCCCATCTTGTGAAAATATATCAGATCTTCAAAATTACTCAATATATTATGTGGCGTGAAGTACATTGATGCAGGGCGGTGGGGAAGGTCGATTCATGCTTACCTCGACCTCATTCTGCTCTAAACTCCACAAACAACGGGGGTAAAGATAAAAATAAAAAAATTAAAAAAGTTGTAGAAGTTCATGATCATAAAGCAAAGGGACTTTGACGTGTTTTAATTTTACTGTCTTACTAATGGCACCAGATTTTGATTGTTCTAAACAAATTTCTGTTTTCTTGTGCTCCCCCTAGCACAATATTTTCTGTATTTGGGTACTATTAGCGTTTTTAAAAACATATTCAAAACTCTAAAACGATTTTCTTATCTACTATAATTTATCGAAGCCAAATTAATATTTTCTTTTCACCTTTTTGTTTATCTTAAAAAAATTTATTAAAATAGTTTGTAAAATACAACGCTACATGAACTCTAATTTTGTTGGGTCAGCCGCACGTTTCTTATCAATTAAAGCTAATTGACCAGGTAGTTGATGTCTAATTGTATTTTTTTTCCTCTCATTGATAACAAAGGAATTGTAACGTTGTATCTGTAAGAGCCCAGCTGTCATAGCTAGTCTTGCCCCTCACTCTTATCAAATACTTATTAGCCAGACAGTCAAGACATACTTTTACAATATAAGATTTAATATTGATAAGTTTTTTTTTTTTTTTTTTAAATTAGTTATCAAGGGATAAAGCTCGAGATTATCATCTTTGTGTACACTGTATTACTTGCCAATTCGACACAAAAAGCGTCTGTAACATCAGTGGAGTCTAATCAAACAGGGGGAAGAGGGGGGGGCGACACACCCAGCCTTTGGCGCTTTTCACAGCACTGTTTTGTGGTTTTTTATACGCTAGGTATTCATTAATTTAATATATATAGTTAACCCATGAAAAATTTATATCAATCCTAGATCACAATTCATATGCACATTTATATATATGGTTATTAATTGGCCCTTTTCATTAATCACCAGAAATCTTATTGGTACACCCGCATCAATATCCATGGATCATATATATATATATATCTGATCCATATCATGATCATGATCATAAGCACACTTTTTTTCTTTCCCCCATGCTATTAGCTGCTTTTTTTTTTTTTTTCGTACCCGCAAACGTTACCCTGGGACAGTACCATATTTATTTTTTTCCGCGCATGAACGATGTACTACACCTTACAGTAATTTGCAGGTCCTGCATGGGGGGTGTGTGTGGGGAGGCCATGTAAGCTTAATTAAATGACCGCGATTCCTTCTCCACCACGATCCATTCTTACATATCCTAGCATCTCTTGTGCATTATTAAATATCTAAACATAATTGCGATAATTACATAAAAATACAATACCAAAAAAAATTATCGTGTATGGAATTTTTCACAGCCGTGGTACCCTCTTTTATATTTTTAGCACATGTGTAAATCTACGCCTATACTTACTACCTGGCTACAAACATTAACCGCCGGCATTTTTGATAGATAAATTTATTATATACAGGAACCTTTTCGGCGGAAAGGCAAACCAGATGACTGGTTCTACAGTATACGTAACGAACAAAAATTTAAAAGATGTCAAGATCGGTCTTATCCAAACTTGGGAATTAATAGATGAGATCCTCTTCCTGCCCCCACCAAGGCCACCACCAACAAACGAGAAGCACTAGTAAACTCTAAAATTACAACGTTCCCTTTATAGGCAAACTCCGCTTCCAAATAGTTTAAGCTTCTACATATCTGATGTTGATTTTACTATAGCTACCTAACAGCGTGCCCAATATTATTTTTAGCCGAGAAAAAGATAAAAATCTTAGGTAGCTGTAGCACGTTTTTTTATTATTATTATTTATTTCCCGCCTTTTTTACCCAAAATCGTTGGTGGGTGGCGATGGAACCTTAACTAAGCCTTAATAATCAAGTCTGGGCTCGCGCCCGGGCTTAGGCCCGGCCGAGTCGACCCAGCAGCCGACTAAATCTGTTTATTACCTCAAGTATTATGTAATATATCAATGTCACCCCACCCTCTCCGCGCCATCCCGCGCTAAAGGACTACTAGCAGCAGCAGCACCACCACCACCAAATAAGCCCTCAATTCATTCTATTCTGACCGGTAACGAATGAAGTTAATCCCCCGCTAAAGCTTATAACCTAAATATGACCTATCCTGGATAAAAAGCCACAGCAACCAATACCACTAAACATGTTAAAAACAGAAAAAGAATAGAATGTCGTAGAATCGATATTTGCGCTAATATTTCACACTATCATTATAGAATTAACAGTTATTTAATAAAAATGTGGTATTTATAAAGAAGCCACGGTAAAACAGTACTGTAAGTTAATGGGGCGGAGGGTTTGAACTGTTTTAGAGTGGTTTGTTTTTATCCAATTTTTTTTTTTTTTTTTCAATATACTACTACTCCACGTACGTAGCAGAAGAAAAATCAAACATTCTCGTTCATCAAATGTATACTCAGCATGAAAGGTATTCCTGTAGTGCGATAATTTTCCATTGTTTTTTTTTTTGAACTGAAATTTTTTTTCTTCTTTTCTTTTCCGGTTAATCGGTCGACTGGTAAAAAGTAAATATAAGATAGTTAACCATCCCATCCGAGATTAGTAAGGTTAAAAAAAATTCAGAATCCATTTGAGTTAACCTCCGAGGATTACTTTTTTGGTGCTAGAAAAAAGTAAATATCCGTCCCCGCCCGTTCTGTTCTCTCTTGGAACCTTTTTTATATTTTTTTTACATGATAGTAAAAAAGAAATAAAGTAAAAATACTACCTTTTGATTACATTTATTTTATATAAATAAACCACTTTCCCTCATCAAAACTTTTTTTTTTTTTTTTTAATCAAAACATTTATTTTATTTTTTAATACATCCAAACAATAATACCAAAGAAAAAAAAAGAGAATGTTGGCAACATCTCCAGTTATTCATACCATTCCAACTAGCAACAACCACAACAATATTGCAGTACACAACACCAAACCACGACACTTGATCCTACCACTTAAAGATGTAATCCCATGCGATTTCAGTGACATGTACACTGAAGATTTGTTGCAAAACGTTAACGAAATTGGCCGGCCTCATTTCACCGATAGACCGCTAATCGACTGGTCAATCAACGACATTCGGTCTTTACTAATCATGGAAAAATTACCATCAAATTGTCACGGAATTATCCCAACTATTGCTGAACGAGGATACAGGGTTATGTTATTACCTCTCGACGCATCTGATCAACAAATTGTTGATACCTTGGTATCTTCTGATATTTATAAAGAACATAAATTTGACTACAAATTTTTGTACCAAACCGCACAATATACTGTAGCCGCTGCTCGACAACGACGGCATGAAGATGGGAAAACTGGCAGTCCACTGTCCAAACCTGAATGGCGGAACGTTATTGAAAATTATTTATTAAACCTGGCATGTGAAGCCCAATGTCGACTAGATTACAAGAAATCTTGTTCATTATTGAAAAAACAGCGACAAAATAATGATGGCGATGCCATTATTAGACGGGATAGTTCCAACTCGTTGTTGAAAAAGGCTATCTTGGCTTCTTGTTCAACAAGTCCTGATGCACCAGCTTATTTGCGACAAAACGTTAAAAAAGTTCACTTGACTAGACAAGAAAAACAGGCCATTTGGGTTAATGTTCAAACTAAATTATATGCTCGGTTGGGTTTGGACTGGGAAGCAGATGTGTTGTAGTGTTGTTTGTTTTTGCTATTATTTTTTCCTACTATTTATTGTATATTATTTATTTATTTATTTATTAATGATTTTTATGATTATTTTATTTTTATTCTTCCTATTTTGTGTAAAAAAAAAAAAACATTGCTCCAACTTTTAACCAAGAAGAGAAATGTGGGGGGGAGGAGATTAAAACAATTGTAACGTAAAATATGGTGCGTTGTGACATCCTAGTTGGGAGATAAAGTACCGACCGGGTCGTCCAAAATTGGTACCCCAAAATATTATCCAAGATGTAATAATTACGATATAAACAATAATAATAATCATAATAGTAATGACGTTTTGATAAATAAATACCTCCAATTCGGCCCGTTTAATAGAAAGAAATATCTATGTTGCTACAGGCTTAAAGTAGTTGGACTTGGCTGAGCTCGTGCTCACCTCCCCCTCTCTCTCTCCCTCCCTTTCAGATGCCGCATGAGCTGCGGCGCTTTGCTTTTAAAAATATATCAAAATAAGCGGCGGCCGGAAGTTGAAGTACAATTAAAATATACAGAGATTTGTTTGACTAAAAGGTCACAAAATGTTTGTAAGCAGAAATTATATTTTTGAGTTTCATAGACGCTCCAATTTTTTTGGTACAGCAACACACACTGTTGTTGTATACGATAGATCAGATTCTAATGGGAGCTATTCTTGAAATGCCAGCTCCCCACGGGTCAACATCGCCAAAGCATAGTTAATATGTTTGGTGCTAAGACCCCAAGCGCCGCAAGAACCAAATTTACTCACAATGATTTCTAAGTGTTTCACTATTTACTATTTTAACTTTGCTGACGATTTTAGTTGGTGTTTTTTTGGTGGACACGGCCTGAAGCTTTCTTAGAAAACTAGCATATAAGTTTTGTTTTTTTTGTGGTAGCGATGCGGCGCCAAAAAATTCAAAAGCCCCCCCCAAATTCTCCCAACAGGTTCAGTATACCAAAAAATCCCGATCGGAGTTGTAGATTGGATTTTATCAAAAGCACAATTTCGAAATTTTTCAACACCACATTTTTTACTACCAATTTTATTTTATTTTCGCGATTAAAATATATAAATAACATGTCATTAGGTGATCGATTGAACCCACGGGCAGAATCAGAAGCTGCTGTGGACCATAGTGGGGATGCTACTGATAGCGAAGTTGAAAAGACTTTGGGGAGTTTAAAAATCGACGAAAAAAAAGATGATAAAAAAGATGAAACTCCTGCAAAAGAAGATGTAAAAGACGAAAAGAAGGATGATGAAAAAAAGGATGAAAAAGAAGAGCAGAAAGAAGAGGAAAAAGATGAAGAAAAGAAGGGAGAAGGTGAAGGGGAAGATGGGTTGATTACTAGCAATTACGAAGTTCAGGTGAAATTAGCAGACATTCAGCAAGATCCAAACTCCCCTCTATACTCTGCCAAAAGTTTTGAAGATTTGGGGTTGGATAGTAATTTACTAAAAGGATTATTTGCCATGAAATATCAAAAGCCTTCCAAAATCCAAGAACGAGCACTACCATTATTACTAGCCAATCCGCCACAAAACATGATTGGCCAATCACAATCAGGGACAGGTAAAACCGCTGCATTTACTCTAACAATGTTATCACGAATTGATCCAAACATCAAAACTGTTCAAGCGTTGGTATTGTCGCCAAGTCGAGAATTGGCCCGGCAAACTATGGATGTAGTGAAAACTATGGGCAAATATACCGAAACTACCACAGGATTGGCAGTTCCTGATAGTGTTGAACGCCATCAACAATTGACGGCACAAGTGGTGGTGGGTACAGCAGGGACCGTGATGGATTTGGTTCGAAAAAAACAATTGGATGTTTCAAAGTTAAAAGTGTTTGTATTGGATGAAGCAGATAATATGTTGGATCAACAAGGGATGGGAGCACAATGTGTAAGAGTTAAAAAATTCTTACCTAAAAATAGTCAATTGATTTTATTCAGTGCTACATTCCCAGATGAAGTTTATAAATTCGCCCAAGCATTTGTGCCCAACGCGAATGAAATCCGGCTAAAACAAGAAGAATTAAATGTTAGTGGTATTAAACAATTGTATATGGATTGCAACTCCAAAGAACATAAATTAGAAGTTTTGAAAGATTTATATGGGTTATTGACAATTGGGTCATCAATTATTTTCTGTCAACGAAGAGATACTGCAGATAAAATCTACAAAGAATTGACCTCAGAGGGGCATCAAGTGTCAGTACTACATGGGCAAATGGAAACTTCCCAACGAGATAGGTTGATTGATGATTTTAGAGAGGGTAGATCCAAAGTTTTGATTACTACTAATGTGTTGGCTAGAGGTATCGATATTGCCAGTGTTTCAATGGTGGTTAATTATGATTTACCAGTAGATGGTAAAGGTAAACCAGACCCAGCTACTTATTTGCATCGAATTGGTCGAACTGGTCGGTTCGGCCGTGTTGGGGTTTCCATCTCGTTTGTTCATGATAAAGAAAGCTTTGATGTTTTTAGTTCCATCGTGAGATACTTTGGTGAAGGTATCGAAACTACTCGTGTCCCAACCGACGATTTGGAAGAATTAGAAAGTATCGTCAAAGGCGTTATTGGTAAATGAAATATTTTTTAGTTAATCAATTTTAGTGAATCCTCTTTAATATTCTGTTCTAACAAACTATCCATCAATTTCTCTTTCCCTTTCCATAGTAAGTCTCGTTGACGTTTCAACTCTTGCAACTCTTTAACCCCATCTTCTTTATACTCCAACGACCATACATATTTTCTTTTCAAATAATTATACGCCTCCCGTGGATCCTCAAATTCCTCTTCTTCCAATTCTTCTTCATAATCAACCCCTTCTCGATATTTAGATACCTTTCCTCCTCCTTGTATAAACACCTCTTCATCTTTATTAATAGGTTTCACGCTCTCTGTATCATGAACAGTCCGCATATGTTTCGCCAATGCGTCCGAACGGGTGAAATTCCGATCACATTCTGGAACTGTACAAAAAAATGGCTTTTCCCCAGTATGTGAACGCATATGTGATACTAGTGCAAATCGTGATGGTTGTGCAATACCTTTACGTGAACAACCTTCCCATTCACATGCGTAGCGGCTTTTCCTTGTCCCTAAATGGTCATCTTGGATATGTTGCACAATGGCTGATAGGTTTTGTAAAACCTTGTCGCAGTTTTCCCATCGGCATTCGATCAGTTTGGGGTCAAAGATTTCGTCGTCTTTAGGTGATCCGGGCACGGGGGAGAACGAATCTTCCGACATGGGCGTGCTAGCGCCGCTGTTACTGTTATTATTGTGTTGGCCGTGTGGCGGGCTAGATGGGATATCGTCCATGCTGCTTTTGTTGTTATTGTTGTTATTATTGAAAATATTGGTGGTGGTGAGAAAGAAAAAAAATTGGTGAATGTGGGTGGAGGTTGGGAATTGAAAAAAAATAAATCAAAGAAAAATAAACGCCAGTATTGGGAATCAAGGGGCCGACACCCGATGACCCTTTTTTTTAACGCGGGTTGGAGTTTGGCGTTGTTGTTTTCATCAATATATAATAATTTGAAGTTTGAAAAAAACGGCCGCATAAATAGCATCTTTTAGGGTATTACCAAATGGTTGAACATAATCATAGAATGGTGCGATTCGGGGGTTTAGAGCATTGACATATACCATGGTTTCAGCAGTATATGAAACTG
Source organism: Blastobotrys arbuscula (assembly GCA_030564365.1). Classification (NCBI taxonomy): domain Eukaryota; kingdom Fungi; phylum Ascomycota; class Dipodascomycetes; order Dipodascales; family Trichomonascaceae; genus Blastobotrys; species Blastobotrys arbuscula. Next base: position 7,329 of record JAJLUN010000092.1, on the reverse strand, counting down.
CTACTTTACTGGTTTGTAATAAGGATACCACTGAACCAGGGTAATGAACCGATAGCCCGCTTTTGTAGAATATATTTTAGTTCAAAATATCGCCTAATATCATCTATCAGCCTGACTTGAAAAAAAGGAAAAAAGCCGCATAGTGCTCTCGGAGATCCGATATTAATAACTTTTAATACAAGTTCATCAAGATCTTGAGATGGTTGATAGTATGGTATTCAAACAAAAATTTGTCCAGAACGGTGCATATCCAAGGATATCTGATGACGATAAGCGCTTGTAAATTCTTCGATATCTGATTGTATTGCTAGATATTAATTGAATTGCATCCCCTCTCCCCTCAAATGAGCCGCATTTTCTGATTTACCAATAACTGTACTTTCCTGCACGAGCCTTATAACATTAATATACAACCCGTTAACAAATGTAATACCCGGAATTCCGACAACTTTTTTTTTTTTTTTTTTTTTTTTTTTTTTTTTTTTTTCCCTTTTTTTTTTTTTTTTTTTTTAGGTTACAATGACTAAATTTTTTTGCAAAATCCCAAAATTTTTTTCACTCCCCTTTTTTTTCTAACGATTTGAACACACGAACACCAGTAAACTATCACCACACGATGAGTTCAATTCAACACGAGATTTTGAAAAAACTGGATGAATCATCAAATGGCACCATTGCGGACAGCCGGGTGACATTCCCAGATACATCATCACAACAAATCCAAGCGGCCATCACGTCATTAATGGCTAAAGAGATGGTAGAATTCAAACAGCTGGAAAAAGATTTGTGGGCTTTGACTGAAGAAGGGTTGGATATTGTTGCTAACGGGTCCCATGAATATCGACTATATATGGAAGTTTGTAAATCTATGGAAGGATTGAAGATTAGCCAAGTTGGAGAAATTTTTGGTAAGAAAAATGGGCCAGTTGGTCAACAACGAGGGTTCAAGAATAAATGGATTAAAAAAGATGGGGATGTTTTGGTTAAAAATGTTGATAATGTTACCGATCAAACCAAATTGGATTTGGAAACTATTCAAAAAACTGGCAATTTGGATGATACTAAAGAATTGAATGATTTGAAAAAACGGAAATTAGTCACCAAGACGAAATTGGTATCGTTTGAGATTTTCAAGGGTAAAGAGTTTTCATTAGAAATCAAACAATTGGCTACTGATTTGACGGTAGAAATGTTACAAAATGGATCATGGAAAACCGCTGAATTCCGACCATATAACTTTGATGCTGAGGGGGCATTAACACATTCTGGTGCTTTACATCCATTATCCAAAGTTCGTGAAGAATTTCGAAACATTTTTTTCTCAATGGGGTTCAGTGAAATGCCAACTGCTCAGTATGTTGAAACTGGGTTTTGGAATTTTGATGCATTATATGTTCCTCAACAACATCCAGCTCGTGATTTACAAGACACTTTTTATATCAAAGATCCACAACAAGGCCGAATGCCGGAAAACCAACAACTTATCGATAATGTTCAACAAGTTCATCAAGATGGGAAATATGGGTCTATTGGTTATCGATATCCATGGACTGATGTTGATGCTAAGAAATTAGTTTTGAGAACCCATACTACTGCCACTTCTGCTGCAATGCTTAATGAATTGTCTAAAAATCCAAAGCCAGTTCGATATTTCTCTATTGATCGTGTGTTTAGAAATGAAGCCGTGGATGCTACACATTTGGCGGAATTCCATCAAGTTGAAGGGGTTATTGCTGATTATGATTTCAACTTGGGAGATTTGATCGGGTTCATGGAAACTTTTTTCGCCAAAATGGGGGTACATGGGTTAAGATTCAAACCTACTTATAATCCATATACCGAACCATCAATGGAAATCTTTTCATGGCATGAAGGGTTAGGAAAATGGGTTGAGATTGGTAATTCTGGTTTGTTTAGACCGGAAATGTTGGAATCATTGGGATTACCAAAGAATTTGTCAGTTTGTGGCTGGGGGTTGAGTCTTGAACGGCCTTGTATGGTTAAATTTGGAATCTCTAATATTAGAGATTTGTTGGGTCATAAGGTTGATTTGAATTTTATTGAAAATAATCCTGCCGCTAGATTAGAAGAAGATTTGTATCAAAATTAAGTTAATAATAAAAAATAAAAATAGAAGTGTTTTATGAATGATGAATGGTTTTTTGTTTTTTTTTTTTGCACTAACACAGCCGCATCGTGCCTTGAATTTTTGATAACTTTGAACTTTGCAATTGAGTTTAATAGATAACTAACGTGTGGGTTCAAAAAAATAAATAATAAAAAGTAAAAATCATAAAACCCCCAAAGCCTTTTTTAGTAAAAAAATCGCGTACATAAACAATGTCAAGTTGCTTAATTACAATGGCTTACAGTAACTCACAGTAACTCACAATAACTTATAATAACTCACAACAATTGACGTACAACATAAGCTGTACATGACATTGAATCATAATTTTATCAACTACAAGTTTGCTATTTGAGCTGAGTTATAAATAAATATCTCTCGAGATCTCGACGAGATTGTTCGATGGTGATTACGGCATGTACCTGAAACTTGTTATGACGTTTTTGGCATCTTTTCGTCACAGACTTTTATATACCTGCATCTAGTCGTACATACTTGCTAAAAATCTAAGGCCTGACCTCCTGATGATAAAAATATGACGGTTAAGTGGAAATAATTAAATAAATAAAGTTCTAAACAGGATTGAATTTTGATTCTATTTTTTGAATCGTTCGGAAGAAGCATTTTAATATCAGATGTACAAGCGGGGTGTGGCTGTACAAGACAAATGTTTACAGGAATAAAAATGGGCTGTAGCACTTTACTACTTTGCTTCAACGCCGCAATGAAAAGAAAAGAAAAGAAAAGAAAATTTTAGTAGTAGCCTGACTGGCTGGAAGGGGGATTTTTTTTTTTTTTTTTTTTCAATTTTCATAATAGTATATATTAACATACTATATCTTTATTACTAAGTGATCCATGGAAATGAAAAGGGGGGAAGAGAGACGTCAAGAAGTCCAACATTTCTAGGCAGCTTAATTTTTTACTTATTTATATATTTTTACCGCAATAATAAACAAGATTGCGATTATTGTTAATAATGTATTAGTTAGGTCAACCGATGTGCCGATCCCGCAGGGTGGTGGGAACTTTTGGAAAGAAAAAAAAAAAAAAAAAATTGTTTTACATCATCATTCTTTTATTCCATTAGGCTTGTGATTTTTTTTTTTTTTTTCTTGTTATTATAAAAAGTCCCAATTTCCCACCAAAATTGTTTTCTTCTACTCCTTTTTTTATATATTTTTTATTTAGTTTAAAAAAACAAACAACACAACACAAACATAATACACAATGGCTTTTACTTGTTCTGATATTTTTAAAATCCTTTTGGCAATCATCTTACCACCTCTAGGTGTCTTCTTGGAACGAGGTTGCGGTGCTGATTTGTTAATCAACGTTTTGTTGACTATTCTGGGTTATGTGCCTGGTATCATCCACGCGTTATACATTGTAAGTTATTTCAATATAAGAAGTAAAAGCGAAATGAACTAACAAATTATTTTAGATTTTCAAGTATTAATCGGGAAACTTGATATAAATAAAGGTTTCTAAATCAAGATGGGTTGAACTTGATTAGATTCTCCATATATTTACAAATGCCTCAATCCTTTTTTTTATTATATACAAATCTTTTTATTATATTTGGTAGCCTGACTTTCTGTATTCCAGCTAATTTTAATCCTAATTTTTTTTTTATTCATTATAATAAACATGGAGGTGGAATTTTTGTTATTGCATAATGAGTGCTCGATTGGTTGGTTGCCTTAAAAAATGCGGCGTAAAAATTATGCCTTTTTTTTTTTATGGACTTAGTTAATTCGTGAGTTACAGTAGTGGAAAATAATTAAGCTTAGCCGCACTGCCCAGTAGTAAGTTGTACTGTGATACTAATCCCCAAACATCATATTGTACCTTTTTTTTGTTTTTGTTTTTCAGACACCCAAATGGTATTACAATTTGTAACTTTTCAAATATTCTATCGAGATTTTTTTGTTTCTTTCCCCTGGGTTTTTTTTTTTAAATTTTTTTTAAGGGGTTAGATGGAATATTTGCCATGAAAATCTCATGTATACTTCCAAGTTATTAATTGGATGTTTAATTTGCGTGCTACATTGCGATCTCAAGTTGATCGATTTTCTACCTGTACAATTGCAAACAAACCCAACAGCTTACTTGTTAATTTACGAGACTGGTTTTTTTTTTAACAGAATTGTGCATTCAACTGGTTCAAAGAAGCATAAAAGTTAATGAATGGCATAATTTTGTAAAGGAACGAGAAACGGGATAGAATTGTATGGGCATGGCATTTGCCAGTGTACTTTCGTTAAGATCTAAATAGCCGAAGTTCGAGTCGGAAGGTACCGGCTATCAAAACTTAGAATTAGAATATTAAAAAAAAAAAAAAAGAGGTCTGTTTTTTATGCACTATTAGAATAGTCTAGATTGTGATTGTCTAATAAAAAAAAAGGCTAGAACTCCAGGACCTTCTGGTGATGGCGGCCGGCGGTGGCGTTGGCAGCTATAGCTGGTATGTCACTGCAGTGACCGCTCCGACAGCCGGGTTAGTAGTGTTAAATCACCCCCGGGCCCCCCTCCCCAAAGAGTAGGCTCCTAGGCTCCTCCCAACAGTAGTTAACTTACCTTGTAGTTCTTTAGAGGATCATGGAATAATCTGTTATTTTGGTAGTATCCACCCAAGTTATGTTACACTGGAAAGGTGATGTTGGATTACAGCACGAGTATAATGATCTCATATATTAAAACCCATTTCACTGAATTTCCAAGATATTTTGTAGTTTGAGGTCAAGCATAAATAGCAAAGTTAAAAGCTTTCGAACCTTATCGAGAACTTTATATCGCTATAGAGCAGTAACTTTATATTTAATGGTATATTCTGGTGAAAATTTCTAACATACCAAATTGAGTGAAAGCCCTCCCAACAAATAGGATAAGCATGCATAACGGTGTAGCGTCTATTTGAAACAGATCCACACACAATCCCTGGCTCCCACATGCAAATTTTCCAACCATCAATTTTTTTTCCAGTGTAATAAAGTACAAATGTAATCTGCACAACAGCCCACTGATTGAGACAGATACACAATTAACTGCAATTTTGACATAGATAGAGCTTAAGTATAAGTTAAAGGCTGCTGCTCCCTGTCAGGGTATTTCAAATTCTTGTCCATGTATTGTTGACTATGATTATTTTTTTTTTGATTATTTTTAATAAACTAATCTTGATTTTCTAGCCTATCAATCGCTACAGTTCAATATCAATTGTGATTCTTTATGCTAAGATCTGGTCACAGTAAAAAATTCGAAATAACCTCGGGTCGGACCGTTATATTTGCACATTGCAATTTAAGCAACGCTTGGGACCAGTAAAATAAATTAATTAATACGATCCCAACGCGTCCCGTGGTTTAAGCCTAAGTAACTACGCCCGCGCCACCCACCGTATAAAATCCTTATCGGATATTAATTTTTTTACCGGCCCAAAATCTAAAACATCCACATATTTTTTTATCTGAAATGAGGCTCAACATGATCCTCAAAATCATCCAAGGCCCTTTTTTTTTTTTTTTTTTTTTTTTCAACTAGAAGTCTTATTTACCTTACACCTCTTGACCCTTTTTAAAACTAGCAAAAGCTGCGCAACAAACCATTGTATAATTACGAACTAAGCGTGTTGCATCAATTATGAATTAGAAAATTTACGCTAAACCTATTTGGGGCGTTAACGAACCCCCCCTCCCCTCCCCCCTAATAAAAACTATTTTTCTTGTCAACTTTTTTTTACGTCCATCAGTACTTTTAGTAAAACCTCAAAAAGTCTAATACCTCCTCTCTCCACTTTTTATTTCCCAATTTTTTTATATTTTTAACTTCAACATAATAATACAATTACAATGGGCTGTGGACCGAGTGTGTTAAGTGACGGATCGCAACAACACCAACTAACCCGACGAAACAAACGAAAGACCAAGCCGGTATCGTACGAACTAAGTAAACGGAATGCTGAAATCGAGGCTGGGTTGACGAATGCAAGAAAAGCGGCCAATGCCGTCAAAATATTGTTATTAGGAGCAGGAGAGAGTGGGAAAAGTACGGTATTGAAACAAATGCGATTAATTCATGGCACTGGATTTAGTGACTATGAACGAACTCAGTATACCAAAGTTATATGGTGTGACACTGTACAGTCGATGAGAATATTAATCCAACAAGCGGGTAATTTGGGTATTGAATTGGATAGTGATGATGAACAGTCGGGGTTGGATGTGTATAAACAGTTGATATTGAAAACAGATCCTTTACACGTTTATAAAGAAGACGGGGATTCATCGAAACATTTGAATGATTTTGTAGTGGAATATTCAAGAAAAAAAAATGAAGAATTATCCTTATTAAACGATCAACAAGATCCGTCACCAATGGCTACAACGAAATGGCAGGTGGCTGAAGCTATTAATCAACTGTGGAAGCATGATAAAGGGATCCATGAATGTTTTTCACGGGCCAATGAATTTCAATTAGAAGTTAACGCCAGGCATTATTTTGATAATGTATTTCAATATGCCCTACCTAATTATAAATCTACTGATACAGATATTTTAAATGGGCGGATCAAAACTACTGGTATTACCGAAACTGTGTTTAATGTCAAAGGGATGAATTTCCGAATGTTTGATGTTGGTGGTCAACGTTCGGAACGCAAAAAATGGATCCACTGTTTTGATAATGTTACTGCAGTATTGTTTGTCGTGGCTGTTAGTGAATTTGATCAAACATTATTTGAAGATAATACCGTCAACCGAATGAAGGAATCGTTGGTATTATTCGATTCAATTATTAATTCTAGATGGTTTAGGGATACCCCGATTATTTTATTCATGAACAAAACTGATGTGTTGGCCACCAAACTGAATCAATGTAAAGCTGTTAATACCGACAAACATTTTGGGTATTATTACCCTGATTATCATGGTGATGGATATTCCGTGAAACATGTATTACAATTCTTGCGTGATTTATATTATCATTGTAATGGCGGTAGTAGTCGACAAATATATGTACACAATACTTGTGCCACCGATACAAAAAGTATGAAGTTTGTCATGGACGCGGTGACAGACATGATTCTGGAACAAAATATGGCCGCTAGTGGGATAATTTAGAAACAAATTTTTTTTTTTTTTCATAATTTTTCATAATTTTTTTTCCAAACGTTTTAGTCTCCCCACAGAAAGAAGAAAGAA
>JAJLUN010000091.1:0-61543 GCA_030564365.1 Blastobotrys arbuscula | reverse complement strand
GATACTCATTTGCAGCTTGTCGTAGTTGTAATGTACGTGGATCATTGTACCATTTGAGGAACTCATACCCTCGAGGAATATCAAGTCGCCCAGCCTTTAGTCCATAATCCTGGATGTTTGCACATACAAATGTTCTACTGAACGATGGTGTTGTTAATAATGTAAAAATTCTTTTGGCCAAAGTACCGTTGCCACACATCCTGGCTTCTTCTCATAGTGTAAACCCAGGAAACGTGCAACAGGATCTTACAAATTGCAATAAAAAACGCCGTTGGTCTAGTGGCTATGATTCGGGCTTTCCAGTTCCACACCTTTAAAAAGGTGCTAAAAGCTTGCCTGCGAGAGGGGTTCGATTCCCCTACGGCGTATTATTTTTGTTTGTTTACTGTATATTATATCTATTTTTATTAACAATGCGGTTATTTTCATTAAACGTTGGCCAATAAATTTCATCTATTTCAAATGTTTAAGATCCAATATTAATAAAAATGTGTAAATAACGACTTTAAAATTTTGGGTTTTGAGCCGCGGGCGGACATTTATTCACCAAAGTTGATTCTGAAGCATGATGCGTTCCAAAATCAAACGAATCCTCTTCTCTGGCTATATTACGCAGTGCCTGTTTGTCTTTCTCTATTTCTGCCATTGTTGGACCAACTTTGGCTACATCCAACCCAATTAACAATATTTGTTCATTTTTATCTTTTCTGGCTTTGGCAAATTTGGTGATCGATAACGACTTATGACATACATTAGCTTTATGCAGGTTATTAATCAGCTTCTTCATTATTTTAAATTGATTTTTGGTAATTCTATCCTTTGCTGAGAACAATTCAAAATGCTCCAATACTAATACTCTGAATACCCCCCAGATGGACCCAATTGTCAAAACATTTGGTATCAACACACCCTGTTGAGGTTTTAAGTATTCGTAAATTTGTGTTTCATGATTCAGGCGTTGTAAACAGTTATTGGTTCTTGTGAAATCAGCAATCTTGATCCTAACCGGGCTGGTGTTCATAGTCGTAATACATTTGGGCCCCTCTCGTATAATAGCAACTCCATGCTCGATTTTCCGTGACGTTGACTCTTTGATCTGGATTTGTTGTTTGTATAAATTAAACACCTTTTTCTTTGAACTAGTGATGTTTAAAACCAATGCAGTTAATAAGCCCACTACTGTACACCCTGATGACTGTGAATTAATTGAGCATGACAGCTCAACTGAATAATCCAATGGATTGTCATCGTTGAGAACAATTCGTACCACTCTAGTTTCATCATAATTAGAAACTACTCCGAACTCCAGATTGTTGATAATCATATATGAGAAAGTTTTATGAATTGCGCTGCCAGTTGGTGTGTTAGTCTCATTGCATTTAAACCCTTCAGGCTGGAATGTTTTTAAATCATTTAAATACCATGGAGGTTCAATTGTTAACACTAATAATGGTTGTTGCTTACCATTAACAAGAATGGCACTAGGGGATCCAACAAACCGGTAATGGCTCTGGTGAATAAATTTCATCTTGTTAAACTCGTCACTACCAATTGAATTCAGAATTCGTTCGACAACACTCAAAGCTGAGAAATAAAACGCCAACTCCACGTCCCATTTGTTTGAAACTCGTAGATAATAATCATTTGGAAATTTCCGAACTGCCACCTTGTTAGTTTCCAAATTGTTCAACTCGTCGATAACAAATTTGTGGATATGCAACCACCGGCCAATTTTATTAATAGGTGAGCAGGGACATGCAGAGATGGTCAATTGGTCGGGTTTATTGATTAGCAAAACGGGTAATGTATACCCTTGTGTCCATTTCTGGCTACTGGAAATAATCAGCTCTGTGTCATCACGGGATGACTCTTCGGAAGATTCAGCTGGCTTGTCGATGCCTCTAATGTTTTTGGATAAACTGTGCTTGAATGATGATATCCATGTGATTAGACCAGAAAACACCATCGGTACAGCAATTGTTATCTAGTGATCACAGACGAAAGATACGTATGAAAGTGTTTTTAGAAAGGGACATTTTTGGGTATGAAAAGACTATATATTGTAGTAGTTGTCCTCAACAATCCACTTGTTTGATGTTGAAATCTTCTTGTTTACGTTTATTTCAGGCAGTAATTCTAATGTCCAAAGAGCCTGGCAAAGATCTGAAGATAAGGTTTGGTCTATATGTCTCACAACAGATCGGCAGGACCGACTCCCCCCCCGCCCCTGGCTTATAAGATAATTATAAGTTCTCCTTTACAAGTTTTTGAGAGGGCTGAGTCCGTGTAGTACGAAATAAAACCCCTTTAAAATTTTATATTTAGAAATGAACTGGGTACTGTAACTAAGACAACATTAACCGCCTGTACTGGATTTTTTTTTTTGGCGTTCGATAATCTTTGAGCAGTGAATGTCTTAATTAACGTGATAATTCAGAGAGAGAAAAATTTTCTTGATAACCGCAGATCATGACTATTGACTGATAAATACATAAAGATGAAGATGGAGGTAAATACATAAAGATGAAAATGGAAATAAATAAGGAGCCTGATAAATAATAATAATAAAAAAGTGATAAAAAACTTATTTTGAAAGTTTGTTTTTCAAAGCGCCGTGTATTGATTTGACTTTTTCAAGTGGATTGATCATCGATGAAAACGAGCCCATTGACCGTGATTTGGACATACTTGAGTATGACTTTGAGCTATGCGATGTAGATGATCTGTTCCGTCTTGTATAATTATAAAGATTTGATGTGGTGCTGGTTCGTTTGACGGAACCTTTGCTAAAAAATTTCTTCTTTTTTTCTTCAGGCTTAGGTGTATGGTTGTCCTCAGTTTCGGAATTTAAGCTATCCAAATCACTATTTGCTTCTTCGGTGTAGAAGACATTTGGACGCTGATGCTCCTCATCCTCGATATCGCTAAAATCAATACTTTCACATCCAATGCCTTCAAAAGGGTTGACTAGTTTGGACGTTGATTCCGATGCTGCTGATGAAGCTGATGTGTAGTATGCATATGAAGCTAGCGATTCGCAAGCAGAGTTTCTGAATGGGTTGTTGGTGCTGAAGCTTTGACAGCTGGAGTGTGGTGATTGATGAGCTGGATATGCCATTATATTGTTTTACGCACTGCCTGATGTGAACGAATATTATTAGGAAACTATTGTTGAATACGTGCTAGTATTTTATTGTAGTATTTACTCTGTCTGTAGAACGTTTTTGCAAATAATTGCCGACTGTAAATAAATAAAAATAAAATTTAAAAACAAAAAAAAAATAAAAACGGAGGATTTATCCACCCTTTTATGGAAAATAAAATAAAAAGTGCGCAATAATTTTGCTTTAACCGTATCTAGTGTGCTGGGTTTCAGAAGTCCATCACGCTGGTTTAAATTAGAAGAATTAATACAGGTCGCGATCGTCGATCTGTAGATTTATTAAAAGGGCATCATTTTACTTTTATTGATTTGTGGGAATTCAGAGGCTCTTTTTTCTTTTTCCTTAAAAAGGAGATTTGAATACACGGATAAGGTAATTTCACGGCGATCTTTTGTAAATTTTGTGGGAGCCAGCTCGATTGAGACCCAGTAAAATGGAAATACAACTTCCTAATTTGAAGGCTAATTCCACAAACAACTAATTAAGAAGTGAAAAAAATAACAGCATTGGTCGTATTCATCGATACAATGAAATTTATCGAAATCAACAAAGAGGCCCAAACATACTGAATTACTTGGATGCAATTGCCTAGCTGTAAGAATCGATAAGGTTACTTAAAATTAGGCTAAGTTCTGAACAATCAATCGTGAACGTTTTAAATTTGCATACGTGCAGGTGAGTACAACTCTAACTAATGTAGGCTTGTGGAAGGTTCAGGTAATTTATTCAAAAATTAGTTGATATACGCATGGAGTACATGTGGGTTGGGCGAAAAAAAAAAAAAAAAAAAAAAAGCTGAGCATATGCACATGTGTGTTGATACCGCATATCCAAGTTTTGAAAAAAAAAAAAAAAAAAAAAAAGTCTACTATTTATGTATGTGGTGTTGACCATGAACAATTTCCAGTAGTAATAAACAAACAGATGAACAGTCTTAGGTCCAAGCTATCAAACCAATCTAATCATCAGATTAGTTTTGAACCTTGCGTGGTTGCCCATTTGTGATACACTAGTTTCATCTTGATAACCAATACCCCAAATTCCGGGAAATTATCAAAATCAGGATCCACATCTTATTACACAGTATGGTAAATGAGCTATACATAACCATCTGGTCTTGGGTTCAAAATGTTCAGAGTCTTGTTCAAGTCATTATCCTGCAAATACTCCGCTTCCAGTATCGGCACTTGATCGTCAAAAACATTACGGTATTGCAAATATCCTGAAGAGTTGATACCATTCAAAAATCTAATTTGGTCCACTTGTTGGGCATAGTCATCATATTTACAACCGGAGCTTAGTAAATAGAGCCCGCCGGTATTCGAAGCAATAAAAAATTTGGGTTTCAAGTTATCATGTTGATATAAGTCTATTGGTGCTTTGCAAATTTTGACAAAATTGGAATTTAAACAGATCTTCCCACTTTCCTCATCTTCTTGTTCGTCATTAAAATTTTTGATATACTCCAGTCCTCTACCATCATAGGATACACACAAGTCATTACCATTCAACGCAACTGATACAACACATTCTGGATGTCCAATATACTTTCTTTTTATAACTGAATTGCCAGGTTCAAAATGGTTCAGTGAGATTCCTCGCAATAAATCACCGCATACTATTGCATTCTTCTCTGCGTCCATTGTTACTGTATAACTCCGACTTTTATACTCTGAGGGTAAATCCATCATTTTCAGCTTGTAATCTTCTTCAATATCATTTCTATAAATCATGATAGATCGAACCTGTTGGCCAATTGATGCCAAAAACTGCGTACTTGGGACTGTGAATTCCTCACCGCCAAACGCCATACTACTAACTTGTCTAAAAGTATCCAACGTATTATGATGGTACAATTCACAATCTTTGATAGAGTATAACAATAAAGATCCTGTTGATGGATCTGTATCTTCTCTTGCAGTACCGATAACAATTCCATTAAATCCGTCTTCTAAATCCTCTTCTGAGCCTATTACTTGAATGCATGTTGGTGTTTGTTCTAAATCTATTTGTTGCTTTATTTTGAAATCTTCATCAACTAAAATTATTGATCCACAGGTGTGAGACATTGTAATACATACAAGATATTTACCAACTTGTTCTAAAGCAATTGGCATGGCACCTAACGATAATGATGATATAACTGTTTTTTCCATGCCAAATGTACCAATCTTGATAGTATTACCCACATAATATGCCAAAGAGTTTGTCCCTAATTGAGTTGCACAAACGGGGACTTCAATAGGTAGCGCGGTTGGATCGTACTTTTTAACATCACCCTGATTGCATTGAAAGGTGGGTAAAAATGTGTAGTGTGACCAAGCAATGACTTCAAAGTCATTAAAAGGTATTAACCCAACTGGGCTAGGTCCTGTTGTTACATATTGGCCATTTCTCCAAATATGTCCATCTGCAAATCCAATCCACAGGTCCATCTCATTTGCAATCATTGATCGAGCCACTACCTGTGTAGGTAGTTGTATTTCTTTCATTTGTTCAAGTTTGTCATTGAAAACAAACAAAATGTTGGAGTTCCAAAATGTGGCATATGTTAACCCATGTAATTTGTTCACTGCTAAACTTGCCAGTTCGCTATCCAACTTTATTGACGATACCGCAATAACATTTTTATCACTGTCTAATTTGACCAGTTGATTTCTTTTTCCACAAATTACAAAATCTTTACCAAACGCTGCTAGCAAATACCCTTCATTTGTAGTAATTTGTACCAATTTTTCATTCAAATATCCAATACCTATTGATTCGACGTTAGGATCGACTTGTGTTAAGCTGACAGTTTCAACATTATCATCATCATATCCTTCCAGCCCTACTTTAAAAATTGTAGTAAAATCACTACCACTGACTGCTAACATATTCTCCTCTATCCTCCACATTTTTTTCACCCTTTCATTATATTCAAACTCTAATTCTACATTGAAATGCCGACCTCTTTTGATTTGTTTTAAACTACCTGTTTCGGTATTCCCACAGCTTATAATAAAACTATGTGCACCATAGTCTTTTTTATACACCATATCAGTGATCCCACCAGTTGATTCAAAATCTTGAACTACTTGGATTGAACCATCTTGTGATAATTTGAAAAACGTTGAGTCACCGTCAAAACTTGCTGCGAAAAAATAATTCGAGGAAATATGTAGTAATTGACTTGGCGGGGGGATTTTCCCTAATAACGTTACTTCCGGCCGTGAAACCAACATACTTTCAATATCATCCAACATCAACAAATATATTTCGCCCAAGTCATTACTTAAAATCAATCGATTCTCATCAATTTTGTCGCAAGCCGTAATATTTTGCTCAAAAGATCGTAGTTTAAGGACCTCTGGCGAAGTAGTTTTATTTGTAGGTATTGTTGAATATTGCAAATCACCGCCAATTGCCAATACTCCATTATCATGATAAGGTAGCAAAAACTTTGCATCATTAACAAAGGCTGCTGGTCCTATTGAGACCAGCTTCAACGTATCCTTTGAATTGACAATTCTATAAAAGGCCAGATTATTACTTTGATATAAAATCGCCAATACAGCATTCGAAATAAATTGTATATCATTAATTTCATTGAATTCTAAATGCAATGTTGTAATACTTTTAAACATTTCTCTAACTGTCGCCCCGAATCTGTTATTCTTCCCTTGTATTTTGAATAAAGTGATATACCCTCGTACCATATGCATCGCAACATAATTGTTATTACTAGCAATGATATTATGGCATTCCGGAAACCCAGTAGTATCCACGTGGACATCATTACAAGATTCAAAAGTTTTGGTATCGTGGTTGTATCTAACCACATGGATCGTTGATCTGTCAGTAGTGAAAATAATCCAATCTACATTTTTTTCCATTGATATTGATGACAATGATCTTAATGAACCAAATATTGGTAACTCTTGTAGTAATTCTAGCCCGTTTTTCACATCATATATTTCCAAAACTCCATCTTTTGCGACTACTAATTGTTTGGATTTTGTGGGGTATACTTTGGCATAAACAGCATGAAGTACTGAACATGGTTTGATTAGTGTCGACAGCATTGGATGAACAATATTTTTTTTTGACTTTGGATCAACAACCGCGAATAAATAAAAAAATTGAAACTTTCTGCAATAACTCTCCTAGTTAGCGTATCTCCCAATAATTAATTAGTAAGTAGAAGCTGGTTGCTTACCAGCAGCTTACGTAACACCAACTGAAGGACAATAATATGTGACCGCTACTAGCACACTGTTAACTATAGCAGTAGTCAAAGTGTAATAAAAGACTTTTATATTCTACTGAATAAGCGCTATAACCACTAAGTTGCTCTAATAGTAGAACATAAGTGGTAAGTTATAGTATGAACAATATGTCTTATAACAGCCTAAGAGATGAGAGTGGAAGGAACCTGATTGCCATATAGATTTGAGACTTATTGTATAGATAGACTCTCACTTGAATCAACTATGAACTGATAGTATGTAAGATGGCGATAGTGCTTGCTAGTTGGTCCTGTAATGAAATGTGTAGCGGGCTTAAGGTGAATTATAATATATAGTACAACACCGATGCAGCTTTGAGCGGGGACTGCGCGAGTAATATTTTATATATATATAAAATTAAAAAAAAAAATACGTAATAATATATAATACAATTTTCATGTCCAGAGTTGTATCACCAAAAAAAAATATCGGTGCTGGCTACCGAAAATTAGCCTATCCACATAGATCTAACATTTACTACTACATATGTATCTCGACTGGACATTAGAACCAGGTATAAATGATCTTTAGTATAAAAGAAATTTATACTAATTTGATTAGCATTTAAGTGCTGTTCTGATTTGGATGTTAAAGCTGGTTCTGTATAGCTTTCATTGTAATCAACGCGTCTCGTAAGCCAATAAAAAAATATATGCGCTACTAGCTCTTTTCTCCCAAACGAAACAACAACATCAACAAATATATTGAATACCACAAGAATAAAAAAATAAAATAAAAACTGTGCATTATATTAGCGTACAGCACTATATCAAGAAAAACAATAAATGCATGACAAGCCCTTCTAAATCACCGCAAAAGAGCCAAAAGAGCCCCACTAAGGCAGCATTCATAAGGAAACGCATGTCCACAGCCCCGGCATCGCTAGATTCTAATCGTAATGTACGACCAAAAATCCACCAAACTCAGGTAAATTTACCTCCACCAAGTTCCTCCAAAATTTTGAAGCCAAAAAATAACAATACTAATACTAATACTAATACCAATACCATTAACAACCCCAGTAATAAAACCCACAAACGGAGTAATTCTAATAACTCCAATCACGATGAATTGTCAATATTGGCAGAGGATCCTCACGACCATGGACCGGTTGAGGGCAGTAGCACATCTCACGATCAGCTACAAGGAGAATTAAAAGCGGAAATTGAACATCTAAAAGCCCAGTTAATAGGGAAGGAACAGGAAGTCCTTACAATTAAAGAATCCCTGCTAAAGTCACAGACACAGGTTGCTAGTAATGATCGACAGCGTAAAGAACTATTGGATAATATGGCGAATCATCTACATAAACAGTATAGTCAAAAGCATGCGGCCAAAGTTCAAGCATTGAAGCAAAGTTATGACCGACGGTATCAAGATCGAATTTCGGAACTGGAAGCGAGAAATGAAGAATTGAATCGTGAACTCTCAAGTTCACATGAAGATGTTGATGGATTGAGCACACAAGTATCAGATTTGCGAAAAGAAGTTAGTGATGAGAAAAATGAAAGAGAAGCGTTGATACAGGTGATTGAACAAGAGAGGAAAGAGAAGGATGAGTTGGTTAGTGCTTACGAACAGTTTTTGGAGCTGCAAGGGGATAACAACCAAGACGAAGATCAGGGTTATGAACGTGAACGTGGGCATGGTTATAATTTGGAAACACGGGTAAATGAAAATGGAATGAGGATGGATGTTGAGCCACGGCCGTCGAATCATGATTACCATAGTGATAGTGAGGACGATAAATACGAACAGTACCAATCGCAATATGAGCAAGATATGTACAATGGGCGTGCTAATAAACATGAAGCAGATCCTTTCAACGATCGCAATGATGCTCTAGATGAAGATTACATACTCCATAACCACGATCTTGATTCACGGTATGGACATAGGCATGAGAATGATTCTGAAGTTGACAGTCGTGAGCCACCCATTGTTGGAAATTTCCGCCATCTTAACGGTTATCATAGTCATGATCACGATCAAGAAAGGTCTAGGATTCTGTAGAAGGATTTTTCTAATTACGATGCCTGCCATTATTAATGTTTCATATATATATTGTACGACCTAATAAGTTAATTTTTTTTTTTCAATTACGCGTTTTTAAAATACTTTTAAAAGTATGAACCGTTTCATAGAATTCTCCACATTGTTGTAACATCACCAATCTCTATTAATGAGAATAAATAGAAAAGGGGCAAACTTGGAGTTCTCACAATCTGATAAATTGTTATAGTGAATTTGGGGACACATGATTTAAATTTGGAGACTGGAAAATAATATCAGATGTATCATTTTTCTGCAACAATAAAAAAAAAAAGTAATAAGCTCGATGGGCGCTAGCCATAAGTCTAATATATCTAAGCTTATAACCGCAAAGGCCTATATTGGACTAGCCTCGTTCAGTAAGACCAATAAAGGTTGCCACAACAACCCCTCACTAGCTAAAGAGATAAGGGAAAAAAATTGAAGTGCTTAAATTAATTCTGTCTACAGCCCTTCGTGCAGATCTTGTTGCACCTTAACTAATGAGGAATGGGGATGGCTACAGTACTTATTTTTCATTAGGCTGTCTATACTATGCACAACAAGCAATACAGCTTATAACCCCTAGGCTGTATAATAAAAAGTCTATCTTGATTAAAAAGGGCCAAACCTGATCACTAGCAACTTGGATAGCAAGAACAATAATTTTAATTTATTGACTTAGCTCTAGCTGAGTAATAAATGCAATTAATAAACTAAATCATGAATCAAGAAAAAAAAAAAAAATTATAGAACAAATCATAAACACAAGTTTAAAATTAATTATATCAGAATAAACTTTGTTATCCTATTTTATTTTATTTTGTTGTTTGTTAATCTCCGACGTTTAGACGCGTACATACAAAGCTTGGTTAAATTTTGTTCCATTGTAGCGGGTGCATACAGGTATTGGTGCACCTATATATAGGCTAATTTATGGTTGCATGTCGCTGCGAGTCTGTTAACCTTCTATACATAAAGAACAAAAAAAAAGCCCTTGTGTGTAACATGCTCGATACCAATCTCAGCACCCTTTTACGGCATAAACTTTTTTGAGTCATCAAGGAGATATATAAATCAAAGGGTCCTAAACAGTCAACATCAAACGATCAACGTTCGATTGATCGGAATTATAGGTCTCTTTGTTACATATCAAGATCACGGTAACTGCCCGCACCCCCTCCTCTCTCCTTTCTTGATCTAGTATTGCAGTCCTGCAAAATACCCAATCGATCTAACACAAAAGACGGTAAAAAGATCTAAAAGTTGATAGTTAAAATATGTATCAAAAATTTAGTACTGGGGGTATACCTACAATTATCCTTTATTTGGAAGCACCTATAATTAGCTTGTAATACCAAACAACCTAAGCTTTCAGAGTATTTATTTTGTAAAACCTTTCTCACAGAGATAGTATGTATCACACGTAAACTAATATAGCCTATAAGCTCATTAAATAAAAAAAGCTTATTCTGACTCTTGTTCTCTTGTTTTAAACTTTCTTTTTTATTACTGCTCAACTTTGCGCATACCATGCTGCTGATTTTCTAGTAGCATATCATAATTCTCCTAATCATCATAGCGTATTTCGTTAATATGTAAAAAATGCTAGCGTCCATGATATCGAATTCAGATCTCCAGAATTGTTGTCGTCCACATCAAACTAAAATCCCGATATAAACTTATCTGTAATTCCGAGTTATTTCATTTGCATCTCGGCCCATGAAAAGCTGTTAACACTACAGTTCCCAGAATTTATTATTTGGCTCTCATGGTTTAATTATTATTAATTGCATATACCATAAATAAAATTGAAACCATTTTAGTCCACTGACCTAAACAATTATTATTTTCCATCATGACATTTCTTGTTATGTTATTATTAAACTAGTTCCTAAACTTTGGTATTTTAATTTTCGGGGGGAGTTTTTTTTTTTTGTTTTGTTTTGTTTCGTTTTGTTTTGTTTTGTTTTTATTTCCTTTCTCTTTTCTAGTATTTTATTTTTATTAAAAGCATAACTTCGCTCTGACCAACCGTAAAAACAAAAAAGGTTTGACAATTCGAACTGTAAGTAATAATATATCTATAGTTGTGTGTAAAAATCATTTAATTCTCCAAAAAAAAAAAAAAAAAAAAATTTTAATTTTTCTGGTAGGATCAAAAATTTGGCGGGCTAATTATCATAAGCTTTGGTAACAATCAGTTATTTTTCTTTTTTTTTTTATATATATGATCACAAAAAAAATCAAAGTTTTTTTATTTTTTTAAATTATTTCCATTATTCTTTTCAAGCTATCAAATCCTTATTTATTTTATTATTTTAGTTTTTTTTAATTATCCTGAGAAGTTTTCCCATTTACCATCCTAATTCATTCATTAAGCCATCCATCAATAAAGTAATTCTTCAGGAATCATAAACTAATTCTTCAGGAATCATAAACTAATTATTTATTGTTATTATTATTTATAAACAGCATCAACCACCACAACGCACACATACAAAGTAAGCCGTAACCACAGTATTTATTATAACAATAGTTTGGTCAAAGTATCAAGAAATCAGTGCCCTTCTAAAAACTTTACAATCATGTGTCAGTCATCTGCAGCAGACCTTGCAACAATGGTAGAACCTCAGCATTTTCAGCCATACTCTCACGATTCCCACGACAAACCAATATGTGCACCAGATAGCGATTACGCTAGTAATTACGAAGAAGAAGATGTTGATGACGATGATGAAGATTGTGCATATACGCTTACTTGCACCCCAAACCCTTCGTCGGTGCCGAATGCAACTCAACAAGGAGT
This sequence comes from Blastobotrys arbuscula, assembly GCA_030564365.1. NCBI lineage: Eukaryota > Fungi > Ascomycota > Dipodascomycetes > Dipodascales > Trichomonascaceae > Blastobotrys > Blastobotrys arbuscula. Next base: position 49,271 of record JAJLUN010000091.1, on the reverse strand, counting down.
TAAATTAACAGCCCAAAACACTGATGATGATGATGATGATGATACTGACGAACTTTTGACAGGTGCTGCAACATCTACTCCACCTCCAATTCCTTCGATACTTGCAAATAAAGCATCTATGTTGCCGTCAGAAATAATTTTTTTTGATACGACAAGTAGCATGTTTGGGTCTGCAAATTCTTCTCCCAGCATCGCAACAACCCCAGCGACATTGTCTAACACTACTCGCGCCAGTAGTTCCCAAAACTATTATTCGTCCTCACCAAGCTCGCTACAATCTCCAAACCACGAATTTAGTGAAAACATAAATAAAAATAATAGTAGAAGCAACAGCAGCAGTAGGAGCCAGCCACGAACAACAACAACTACAGCTGCTAAAATGTTTACTGGTGATCCTTCAGACGTATTGGATCAGTTGGAACGGGTTCAGTATGATCGTGATCATACACAAAATGCGCTAAACAAGACGCTACAAGAATTTGCAGCAATTAAGGTACAAAATAACGACATGTGGAAAACGCTAAATAAACAGCGAAACATGATTAGAGAACTGCAGCGAGACTTGCAGCAAATGTCAGACAAGCTAAAACGCTATGAAGAGAAAGAAGGAGATTTAGGGGACGACGAAATTTTTGATTTTGATGAAACGCCGAGTTTAAAAAGCTCCGCTAGTATAAATATTAGCGAAGTAATTGATGATAAAAAAGACGAACTCAAAATAAAACGACGACCACCTCCAATCGCTATACCATCGACGACAATAAAAAAATCCGTATCAGAAGTTCCTCTTCGAGATGGTCAAGGAGCTTTGGAAGGAGGATTAAATCGCCATATTCGAACAGTTTCACTACAACCATCACCCAAACCTAAAACTGTATGTATATTATTATTTAACTTTTTTTTTTGGATTACGTTACTAACTTTAAAAAAAAAAAAAATAGGACCGAAGAACGTTACGCTTAAGCACTTCATTTAGTAAATCACAACCGCGCGGGCGAGATGTGCTTATTAAAATTCAGCCTAATGAGCTGCCATCTATTAATGTTGAAGTTTATTGTACATTAGTTTGTGGTACTAAAATTAAGGGTAGAGAGGTTGCTGCTACATTTGTATGCAAGGATGTCGAAACTAACTGTATTTTGTGGAAGTTTAGTAAAGATTATTCGGCTCTGAATGCATTGGACCATAATATTCGACCTCATTTGGCACAATATAATGTACCTAAGTTGCCTGATAAAAGTTTGTTTGGGGGTAATTCTCCAGTTAAAGTCGATCAACGAAGACAGCAATTGAATTGGTATTTTGCAAAATTGTTAAAAGTCCCATTGTTGGCACCTCCAGCTTCGGATATGATTTGCACCTTTTTATCAACCGATTCAGAAACTGAAGGAGATGAACATGAAGAAATTCTGAATATTCCAGGGATTAGAGGGTATTTGACTAAAAAAGGTAAGAATTTTGGTAATTGGAAATCAAGATATTTTATTTTGGAAGGACCTTATTTAAATTATTATGATCGGCCGGGGGCTAGTCTGAGTGGTAGTATTTCATTATATAAAGGTCAGATTGGTCGACAAGAATACGAAAGTGAAGAGACAGAATATCGACATGGTTTAATAATTCTTGAGTGGAAAAAGAAGGACATTTTTACTAAACACCTTCTGTGCGCAGAATGCGTTGAAGATCAAGAAGAATGGATCAAAGCGTGTATGGCACAAGTTGATAATCCAGCATTTTGTGAAATTGCTCCTTCAAGAAATGTTCAAAATATGCTAAAACGAGCATCCAATTCAACTTTGAGCTCACCGCCGGCTTCTACGTCATCAAACGATGGCATGTCATCTGTTACTGTTATCACACCACAATCACCACCACCACCGGATGCTAATAAACGAATCAGTCAACAACCTTATGGTGGAATTATTATTGACGATGAACAGGATACTAAGCAACGACCAAAAAGTGCTAGTGCTAGTGCTACCAAAAAACTTCGATTTTTCAAGCGATCAAGTGACCCAATGGATACGATAAAAAATACCGCTAAAGAATGTAATGATAGTAGTATTGAGAAAGCATTAGCAGAATTAGGATATAATGAACAAATTAGTGGCTCCATTTCACCAGAAAAGACAACTGATGAAACCAAGGAGCCAATATTTGGAAATTCTTTGAAACGATCTTTGGAGTTGTGTTCAAAGGATAATAAAGGTAAAATTGTGCCAGCGATTATTTTTAGAAGTTTTGAATTGCTAAACCACAATAATGCGTGGTATGAAGAAGGGCTGTTTAGATTAAGTGGCAGTGCATCAATGATCAGGAATCTAAAGAACCGATTTAATAGCGAATATGACGTTAATTTAGTTGAAGCACAAACAGAAACCCATAATGTTACCAGTTTACTAAAGCAATATTTACGAGAAATGAATGATTGTGTTATTCCACAATCACATTTCTCCAATTATAAAAGCGCATTGGATATCCAGCCAATTGAAGCTAAAATTCAAGAATTTTCACGGTTAGTGCGCCTACTACCGAAAGAGAATTATGATTTATTATACTCAATATGTGAATTATTCACCAAAGTTTTGGAAAATTCAACATTGAACAAGATGAATTTGAAAAATTTGAGTATTGTTGTATCCCCAGCAATCCATATCCCGACAGCATTATTTGCTAGTTTACTAACCGATTACTTAAGCATCTTTGATAATGAACCTATTGATCCAAACAAAAAGAGATCAATGGCCGATTTCCCATCTCCTATCCATAATTTTTAATAATAATTTTTTTTTTTTTTTATTTATATATAATAACTTATTATTTGGATATATTAACTTGTCGATTGTTTAAAACATTTTCAATGAATGCTTCACCAGCTTTGTATGAGGATCGCACTAGAGGACCACTGGCACAGTACAAAAAGCCCATTTCCATGGCACGATCATGCCAATGTTGGAATTTGCCAGGTGTAACATATTCAACAACCTTCATGTGTCGTTTAGTAGGTCGCATGTACTGGCCAAATGTAACCACATCAACGTCAGCTTGTCTCAATTGTCGTAAAGTATTTTCAATCTGTTCATCAGTTTCACCAAAACCCAACATGATGGATGTCTTTGTGATCAAAGATGGAACTGTCTCTTTAGCAGTTCGTAAAACGTTCAAACTTTGTTGAAAAGTGGCTCGTCGATCTCGAACATATGGAGTCAATTCTTCAACAGTTTCAACGTTATGAGCGAAAACATCCAATCCTGACCGTGCCATTACTGCAGTCATATTCATATCACCTCTAAAATCACCAGTTAAACATTCAACTCGAATATGACTGGCTTTGTATTTAATTCTCTTAACAGTGTCTGCAAAATGATGAGCCCCACCGTCAATCAAATCATCTCGATCAACTGTAGTCAAAACAACGTACCCAAGACCCCACTTAGCAATAGCTTCTGCGGTGTTTTCTGGTTCATTTGGGTCCAAAGGACCTGGATTCCGGTTGGTTTTTACCGAACAGAATCTACAGCCTCTTGTACAGGTATCTCCCATCAACATGATAGTAGCAGTAGCCTTTGATTTATCTGACCCGCCCCAGCATTCACCAATATTAGGGCATCTAGCTTCTTCACACACAGTATGAAGCTTTAGCCCTCTAACATCCTCTTTTAGTTTGTGGTAGTTTTTACCCATTGGGATTGAGGTTTTTAGCCATTTTGGTAATCGTACGTCTTCTTTTTGACCGGCAATGACTGGATCTAGTACAGTGTCCATATTAGCGGCCCGTTTAGACACGAAATCTTCGAATGATGGGCCCTTGTTTAGTTTATCGGTGAACTTTGTTTTTCTTCGTCGTGGGGTTGCTGCTGATGTAAGTGGTTCTTTGGTGTTAGTAGTGTTAGTAGTTGGAGCGACATTTTGTAGTCTAGCAGAGTTGCAAAATGGTCTTGCCGTGATTCGAGTCGTCTGTTTAAACATCGTTAAAATATGTTTATGGCTGGTGATGAAGATAGGTATATGTGTGAAGATGGTTTGGAGAAGTAGAAAACAAAAAAAAAAAAAAAAAAAAAAAAAAAGCCAGATTGTGAATGTTCCAAAAAAAAAAAAAAGTCGTGCTATAATTTTTCACCATGTTAAGTAATTAGCTTTTAAGGCTTGAGATGTAAGTTGATAATTTACTCAGTCTTTTTTTTTTTTTATCCTGTGTTTATTGTACTAAACGGACACATCCGGTTACAAGCTTGCGTGCATGCTGTGGGCTCAATTTTGATGAGGAGACTTTTCTTGTGTTAATTAAGTTGAATAAAATTTTTGATGCCCCACGCATTTGGGGAACTTTTTGCACGGGTCCGGTAATAACGCGGTCAACTAATTTAAAACATAGCACGCCTAAACCTTTTGGTTTTTAACATCAGTGTATAAGTACTTACTATAACCCAGTTTTGATAGGCCAAATATAAAAAAAAAAAATTGATGCTTGATTATTATAATGCCTAATTTATTTTACTAAATAAACGTTTATTTCTTTTCAAGAATGCACGTTCCCCACTCAGATGTTCGTGGCTTGATGCACTAGATACTTTACTGGTATCAATGCCGTGTGCGGTGCTTGTATATCGATGAAATCTTGAGGAAGTTCGCGGAGGGATTTTCACATCGTCAATAAAATGACAGCAGCTCAGATCCAAACAACTTGATAATTCTTCTACTTCAAAATTTTCTGGAAATTCATGGAAATGCTTAGAATAAGTGCTATTGTTGTCGGAAAATTTGGACTTGATTGATAAAGGCTTTACTGGTTTGCTCAAATCTGGATAATAATTGTCTTTGACAAAGTATGGGTCAAAATCATCTTCAAACGCTGATGAACCTCGATCGGAATAGTGGTAGCTTGATCGTAGTCCATAACTATCAACTGGGTCCTTGATACTTTCGCTGTCAATAAAATCCATTGGCTCAACTGGTGCGATTTCTTGTTGTGCAAGAGATTCTATTGGAGGTGATTGCACTTTTTGTTCTGGTTCTTCACTAATAATCAAATCTTGTTGTTTGACAGATAATCTTTTGTTTTTTGGAGTCATTTTTGGAGACGTTGTTGATAGGAATTCATGGGCAGTTTGTTCTGCCATTGGCACTAAAACCCCTTCATCCAACATTTGTTCGATCATATCCCACTGTTTCATTGATTTATTGATACTTTCTATGTTAGATGTGATAACGTCCCATGAGTAATCTGGTGTTGGTATATCATACGATGATGGTTGTGTGGTACCAGTTAACACTGAGCTTGTATTGACAAAGCTATTAGTTATCGCAGATGCCGATGGACCTCGATGAACGTTGGTAGTTTTAATTGTTGCCGGGATACTAATACCCAAATCAATCACTATTGGCAATAGTGTCAAATCATGGTCAAAACCAGAGGCGGTAGTGGCGTTTACCGACATTTCAAACTCTTCATAGATATCATCGTAGTCATGGTCTTTTTCTTCATAAATATCATCGTCGTCATCATCCTCTTCTTCATCATATTCATAATTTTCATCATTCCTGTAGCCGTTTACTAATTCTTGTTCCTTTTCTTTTTCTTTTTCACAAAAATGTTCCAACTCAAGCAGTGCTTGAGTAGTCAAAGAATGATTTGGATGTCTCTGTGGAATCAATGGAGGAGGTAATTCCATTGCTTCCTCCGAAGCCGGGATAGTAGTTTTCGGCCATGGTGTCAATGGGTCTAACTGTAAATCTTCGAAATCATTGATAGACACAGATTCGCTGATGTTATTATAAGCATCTTCAATTTCCTCTACTTGTTTAAAATCATCAAGCATCGGCGGTAACCACAGTGTAGAACTCAACTGAACGCCGTCGAGGTTGTTAAACCCATTGATTTTTTCTAAGCCGCGCGGCTCATTAACATTTAATAATGGGTGAGACATTGGTACCAGCTGCGGCGACTTTGGCGGAGATGACAGTGGTGGTGTATCTTCCATATGCTCCACAGGTAACGTAACCATTGAACTGTTGCTGGACCGTGGGAAATGTTTGGAGTAAACAATTTTGTTGCTCAATTCATTATAATCAATACTCAAATTTTCCATTTCACTAGTTAAAGTATCATTAGCATCTTCCTCTTCCCCTCCCTTTTCTTCTTTTTCTTCTTCTTTTCCACTTTCGCTGTAATAATCAAGCCTGGACGTTTTTTCGTTATTGAATGTCTCTGAATCTGAGACGATAGGACTTAGTGGTTCAATGGGTTCCAAAAGATGGAAAAGACCCAACCCTTTGAACATTTTCTTGTTGCCATAAGCCATTTCAAAGTCTGGTTCGTCATCATTGCCAATATCATTATCGAAAGTATCGTTATATGAAAATCTGCTTGGCGGTATTGTAATTTCTGGAGACACTAGCTCCAGTTTCATGTGTGGAAGTATTGAGGTTGACAGGCTCAGCCCATGTTGTTTAGCTCTATCAACAGAGTTATTATCTCCATGAGATGATCGTAGTTTATGTTTAGTATGTTCGCTTTCGTCTTCTGTCTCCGAATCTGAGGCCTCGCAACTGTTAGTATCTGGTTTCAAACTAGGAGCTGGTGGTCCAGTTTTTGATGGATATGTATACATGTAATTCATTAAAGACTTGGTTGATATTATTGGTGCTTATCAAAGAAAACAATAATAGAAAAGAGAATGAATCAAGTAAGAAAGGGTGTTCTAAAAAGTTGGTACTTTCAAAATTAAACTAATTAATTTAAGTATAACTTTTGACAAATTGTAAACCTCTATACTAATAATCTGGAAATCTGAAACCACCCATCTACAATCGAGCGGCACCGTAGCTGAGATTTTTATTTTTAAATTACTAGGTTAAAGCGGAGGGGCCTGTGCGTTAGTCTTACCAGTGGAGGAGGAATTAAAGTTTGATGGCTTTACTTCGGAACATCATACAACCATGTACAGATAATAGGAGATATTTAACGTTAAGGTTAGGTTTGAGAAATGTTTAGAAAGGTATAATAAGATATATTGTTTAAAATAATATGAAAGAATCTTAAAAGTTTCTCAAAACAGAAAAGAAAAATAGAGGATTTTTTAAAATAAATGCTGATAGTAGCTATTTCTAAATCACAAGGTTAGTTTAATATCTAATTTTTATCTTCATTTCGAAAGTTTAAAACAAAATTGTTTGAAATAACTGGATAGTCATCAAAAGTTTCAAAAAATGAGAAAAGGGCACAACACCATACCATAATAGGACCAGAATCATTTATTTCTTGCAACAGGTGCAGGCACAAGAGTTGGCGTTGGCACAAGCACAAGAATTAGCACAGGAGGAACAAGAACAAGCCATTTTTTGATATATGTTAATAAATTTGATTGATGGTAGAATGTAGATAAGATGAATAATAATAAAATTGGAATAAACGGATTTGGCCCCTCTTTTATAGATTCTTGGGAATGTATTTCATGATAAATATGGTAATTAAGGTAGGAGTATAGGCTAATAGGCTGATGGATATGCAATATAAAAAATACATGTCTCTGAATTGACAGACGAAAAACAACGTGAAGCACGTTTTTGATTATATGAGTTGAAACTAAAAGACCAATCAATGGACAGATTATTAGATTCCTACAGTGCTCTTTGGTATTTGAAAGCAAAGTTACGTAACCCAAACAATCGATCTTTTCCCATCTTGCAAAATATTTTATAACATATTGCAAAATATTTTATAACATATTGCAAAATATTTTATAACATATAGCATATATATATGTATTATAATGTTGAATACGTTGGGGTTTATTTGGCATAAGAGGGTACGCATAAGCTTAAAAAAGTTATGAGTCTATTGGTTAAATACATATAAGCAAATAATTTAGGCAGTGATCGATTATTTGAAGATCACATGTATAGGCTTTTTTTTTGATTCTCCATACGACTCTTGCATATAATTATGTTGTAAAACACTCCTACGTTAACTTAAACAATAGATATTTTTGCAAATTTGAAAAACCGGGCGACTTAATTGACAGATGGTTTTACATTAGACATTTATACATTACATGCAGCATTTTTTCCAAAATTATGATGAAAATAAGAGTAAAATCGTTTACCAACATTTCTTGCTTACATTGTTAATATTTGTAGAAAATACAATAATCGCTAAAAAAACAAAAACAAATGCCGCTTATCTTGCTATCAGAACATCACAGTTCAAATTCATTTAACAGTTGAGACAAATGTGAGAAATGACATATGTGAGGGTGTAAAACTGATTAAAGGCAATTTTAGAAACCAGCTGGGGGACGGGGGAAAGGGCGTTAATCACAAGTTTTTAAGCTGTTGGATATTAATGTAAAACAGCAAAAAAAAAACGGCCAATTCTCTATCGTTAGATTCGCTTAAAACGGATCAATCAGAATTCACGATTTTAGATTCCTGCATGATTTGAGTATCAGATATATTTTCTACATTTGAAGCGTAAGGGACAAATAGGTACTACTTGAACGAACCTGCCCGCAGTCTCAGAATTCCGGACATGCGCACCCTCCCGCTTCTTAATGTATGTCTTAAACACTATAACCAATAGAATCTTAAGCTTAGAACTCTTAATTGTTGAACTGTACCGTGCCTCGTTACAAATCGCTGGTTAAGATCCAGGCGTGAGAACCTCAAGCTGTCCATAAATAAGTAAGCTTTGTATCGTGTAAACTTAAATGTAGCATGTAGCGAACTTGTAAGTCGTACACGTAACATATCCTGATAATATTTATACCATCAAGGTTATAAGTTAATACTGATATATATATATCTTACCATGGTGACGAAACGGCATTTGAATACGATGATTATTGAACATACAGATTAATTTTGGTGGGCTTGAGTTAAAAGTGGCATATTCGAAGCAAATAAATAGTTGGGATAAATAAATAAACAGAACTCAAGAGCTTGTGTCTAAACTTGGGGCATTAAGGTTGATCAGTGGTGGGTGATTTTTATTTATCAACTTGCCCTTGCCTGATAGGTTATCTATAGATCGGCATCAGTTTAATTTTTAAGAGCAGGAAACTTGGTAGTCGCATGACAACATTAAAATAAGCTTATATGAAACAGCTTATTTGTCCAATTTGGATCAGCTAATTTCAGTTACTACAGAATTAAATAAGCACACTGAAGCGGAAAAGCTTAAAACAGTTTACGGGAGGCCAATATTTTCTAGAATATTATATTTACAACAAAACTATGAAATAAGTGCCTTGTTTAACCCGGTGTACACGTGTGCACCAAGAATACATCTAGCGCTTTATGTGCAGCGACTTGCAAACCAAAACGATCAATTCCGAATATTTGACATTTTCTTAACGACATTAACCAAGGTTAACCACTAAAATCCAAAAAAAATCAAGATCCACAAGAATTCACTGATATGTTTGAGGATAGGGCAACATGTACATAATAGAAACGAAAAAGATTTAGTTCATTTCCCTCATCAATTGGTTTCTATATTAGGGTGGCGTTCTTGGTAATTATGCACTAGTTCCAGAGACCTCCAAGTTGTTTTTAATAAACATGCTACCATCTTTTAACCACGATATCGAAACAGCAAAAGTTGTGAAATATTTGGATTCTATCATAAACTCATTATATATTTAACATCAGATGTCGATTATGGACAGTATAACTATATATTGGCAAGACAACTTTAAGCAAGGTGGCAGGCGGGAACTAGCAGCAGGATAGTCTAAGTTGACAGCACCCCTTAATAAATAAAGTTTCTGCCGTCTGCCGAAAAAAAAAAAAAAAAAAAGAGCTCATATATAGAGTTCTTGCCACATCCACACAATCCGCCGCTTATTTTATTTCATACCCTGTCAAAACACTTAATTTTCCTCCACAATACCAAAAGTTCGAATTGCATCAAAATGCAAACGATATCTGACCATTGATACAAAGCTTTGCAAAATAAAATAAAATTAATCACTATATTGAATTAATGTACTGTGTTAATTACTTTAGTAGTTTTAAGGTGTTACCCGGACGTGAAAAACTAACCTCCCAGCAGAGGTAGTACCCAGAAATCGCCACTTCTACTTTTGACATTCACTTTTTTTCTCCTTTACAAATCAAAGAAGACAGAAAGAAGAAGAAAATTTATTTATTAATTTTTCTTGATAAGATCGTTAATACTATTAATTTTCTTTCACTTGCATTTTTTTTTTTGTTTTTTGTTTTAGTTATTAACCATGTCCAACGATTCTGTAGGTAATTTATACAATCTTGTTATTGAAGGTGTGATCACCGAAGCACAGACCGATTTTGAAGATAATGGGGTAGACCAGCAGACAATTAACGAATTACGACATATATGGCAAAAAAAGTTGACAGATATGGGTGTAGCTGCGATGCCATGGGACCCTAAACCTGATACAACTACTGCTAGTACTACTACTAACACCACCGCGGCTAAAGAAGATACAGCGGTTAAACAAGAGCCGGCTAGTACGAATGGTAATAAAAATAATAATGGGCCTATTTTGCCCGGTAGTTCAAACAACACAAATAATAATAGTAACAGTAATAATGGAGGTGGGCTGGTCCTACCGGGTAGTGGAATCACACAAACAGATGGTACAGACGATTTACCTCTTACAAGAGAACAAATTGATTCAATTATTGAAGAAAGATCAAAAATGCATTCACAACAAGATTCGAGCAAACTAATAATTAACATTATAAAAGAAGGAGATAAGCTTATTTTACAAACTGATGGGTTGGATAGCGAAGAAAGTGAAGAGATTAATTCTGATTTGGATGATCCAGAAGATGAATTGGCTAGTGGTGATGAAGATGATGACGATGAGCAGGGACAAATTATGCTGTGTTTGTATGATAAAGTGCAAAGAGTCAAGAATAAATGGAAATATGTTTTGAAAGATGGTGTTGCCAATATCAATGGTAAAGATTTTGTTTTCTCAAGAGGTAGTGGTGAAAGTGAGTGGTAAAAAATCCGACAAATAAAAACAAATATAGAAAAAACAAAAAACGAAAAAAAAAAAAACAATTACCGTGGTTTATTTTTATTATTATTTATACTTTTATAAAAATATATATAGATATATATATATATATATTTCGACTTAGAATGGTTTGTATTTAAAAAAAAAATTATCAAATCAAACCCGTTTTGTAAATATGTAAAGCCGCATTATGAAATGTTAATCACTAGAACATACACTATTAACAGCTTAATTGTCTATCATACTAGTGACGCGTTTGAAGACATTAGCACGCTTTAGCCGGCCATAACAGAAGTGTCGAACAGAATTTTAAACCGTTTTGTTTTGACCAAGGCCTCAACGCACAGCACACGTTGGGCTATTGCTGATGCCGTCCTCCTTACAAAGCTTTTTTGACCAAATTTTTTTTTTTTTTTTTTTTTTTTGGGCTCCTATTTTTTAAAACAAATTTTTTTTTTTCAATTCATCCATAAAACTTAATACAAGTATTGTTTGAAAAAAAAACAAAAACAAAAAAAAATAAAAATAAAAATAAAAAATGATTAAAAATTGTACAGTACATTCATACTCCCCTGGTCTTATTGCCGTTGAACATCCAAAAACCCATTCTCACAACAAAATTGTATTATTTATTGGTGGGCTAGGTGATTCAATTAACACAGTCCCTTATGTTGAACCATTGGCACAGCAGTTAGATAAAGCAGGATGGGGTTTGGCAGAACTAGAGATTCAAAGCTCGCGGCAAGGATGGGGCACTGGGTCATTACGAAGAGATGTTGAAGATATTTCAAGAGCAGTTAAACACTTCAAAACGTTGGAATACTCTAAAATTGTATTATTAGGACACTCTACGGGATGTCAAGGTTCTATTCATTATGTTTTGACGCGAATTGCTAAGCATAGGGGTAATAAAAGCTCCAAGACTACCAAAAAACCAGATGTATTGTTATCATCAGTTGATGCAATAGTTTTGCAAGCTCCAGTGTCTGATCGAGAAGGATTGGTTTCCGATTTGGGGCAAGATAAAATCGATTCAATGATCCAAAAAGTTGAGAAAGATTATTTGATTAAAGGATTATATAAAGAAATTTTACCCACCAGTTTCAGCTTGTGGAGTGGTGGTGTGCCAATGTCTGCATACCGATTCAAATCGTTATTTGGTGAACGAGGTGATGATGATTATTTTTCAAGTTATTTAACAGATGATGAAAACAAACAGACGTTTGGTAACGTCAACATTCCGCTATTAGTATGTTTTTCTGGAAACGATGAATTCGCTACTCAATTGGATAAAGAAGAACTAGTGGGTAGATGGAAAAATATTTGTAATAAAAATGTTTGGAGTGAACAATCTGGAATCATACCTGAAGCTACTCATAACATTGGTCCAAGCTCTGGCGATGAAGCAGTGCCAAACTTTATTGGTAGAGTTATTAAGTTTGTTGATGGAATTTAAAATTCTTGAAAATGCGTTAGTTTAGTCTAGAATCAAAACATGCATCTCATTTTTTTATTGTTTAATTAAATAGTTTCCTATAGGTTTAATAAACCCTATTCCAGGTATGTTAATTTAATTGTGCTTGATGATCCATTGGTCCCGCGATAGTTTTTTTTTTTTTTTTGGTCTTTTCAAGATATAATTTTTTTTTTTTTTTTTTGTCAAAAATTCCAAACAACACATCACAAAAAAAAAAAACAAAAAAAAACAAACACCGCCTACATTTTAAATTATTATCATCACTATACATTATGGATCCGTTTTCTGATCTGTTGAAACCAGGTAACACTAACAGCAATGAAAGCTCACGCACAAGTACAATGAGTAATACCAGTAAATCAAGCAATTCCAAAAATGATAGCTTTGCAAATTTGGCCAAACAAGCAGGGGCTGGGTCATCGACATCTATTAGTAAGGCACAAATGGCTAAACTATCACTAGCTGAACGACAAAAATTGCAAGCTAAAATCGATCAAGAGAATAAAAAAAAAATGCAGAGTAGTTGGTCAGGATTGGATTTACTAGGTGATGGTATGCAACCCTCTGCACAACAACAGTCAATACCTTCACAATCACAACCACAATCACAACCACAATCGCAACCACAATCACCGCCATTACAATCACAGAAATCTTCTGACCAGGATATTGATGAGTTGTTTGATGTATTTAATAAACCACCTGAACCAGTAAGATCTCCACAACGAACCCAGCCTGCTCCACCACCGCCACAAAGACGGCCACATCGACCGGAATCTACACAGTCACAAGCAGAGGAAGCATATAAAAGAGAAAAAGAATTCGAATTTGATCAAAAAAGTAGTCGTGATCCGCCTAAAGAAGATCCACGAGACGGTCCAATTGCTGAATTGGTTGATATGGGATTTTCAGCAGATCAATCTCGAGAAGCATTAGAGCATACTAACTCTGGATTAGACATTAATCAAGCTATTAGCTATTTAATGAATAAAGCGCACAAATCCACTCGACCACAGCAGGAAAATGATGAATATGAAGAGCATCAAAGAAGAAGACAGCAGGATAATAATAATAAACCAATTATTGGTGGGTACAATAAAGACGAATTGAGCAAAATGGCTACAGATTTCAGTGCGACTTTTATCACTAAAGCAGGTAAATTCTGGCAGCAAGGAAGAAAAAATGTTGCAAAAGCTATTGAAAACTATCAACATGCTGATACAAGTAACGATGGTACTCCAACGTGGATGCGGGATGCCGAAAGGTATAAAAATCACAATCAGGACGCTCCTAGAATGACTACAGAGGCGGGTGTATTGGATACACCGCCTCCAGAAAGAAAGTCTACCCCTACTAGTAGTAGAAAGTTTAAATTCGATGAAGATAATGATATGATGATGTATTCTTCAAGAAATCGACGAAAACCAGGATCACCGTCAGCGTCCTCCAGTGCCAACCCTTCAAGGCCAGCTTCAACACAACCAATGAAGAATGAACAACTGCCAAAATCGTCTCAATTAAACATTTTTGACGATGATTGGAGTAATAATTCCTCTGGTGTGAATTCTCCAAAATCAACCGCCCAATCATCGAATATATCCAATAGACCGACTCCTTCTCCTTCTCCAGCTCCAAAACTACGAGATCAGTCATCGATCAGCCCAACTGCAATGGACATGATCTCACTTGCTCGACAATCAGGGATCGAGTCGCATCAGCGGGGTGATTACGGTAAAGCTATAGAATTTTTCACCCAAGCATTAGATTCCACTCCTCCACAACATTTATTACAAGTGTTGATTTTATCTAACAGAGCCAATTGTTATTATAAAAGTGGTCACGCCAGAGAGGCATTCGACGACGCTGATAACGGTATGTTAATTATCGGTCCATCATTGGGCCATAACGAACAAGTGGAAAATAAAAATCTAAAAGACATTTGGTCCAAATTGGTAACTAAAAAAGCACAAGCTGCTGAACAATTGGAAAAATACCTGCAAGCCTTGGATTGTTGGAACTTATTAATGCATAATGGATTTTCATCAAAACAAGCTTTGGAAGGTCGGCGCCGATGTCAAGCCGCAGTGCAGCCAGCCACTAATACTAATACTAATACTCCACCAAGCCGGCCATCGTCTTCCGCGTCTAGATCAAAAGCCGCATCAAGTAAATCTGGTTCTTCAGGCCCAACAAGCAAAGCTGGTATTGATGCTGTCAATCGTGTCAAGGATCAACATTTGAAACAAGAAAAGACAAACAGTGAACGAATACAGTTCACTGAAGCTGTTGATAATAGAATTACTGCCTGGAAACGTGGTAAAGAAGATAACCTTCGAGCATTGCTTGCATCATTGGACTCAGTATTATGGCCAGAGTTACAATGGAAAAGCGTATCAATGGCGGATTTGGTCATGCCTAAAAAAGTTAAAATTGCATACATGAAAGCAGTTGCCAAAACACATCCAGATAAAATTGATGATAATGAAACTACCGAGCATAAAATGATTGCTAATGGGGTTTTTATTACATTAAACACTGCATGGGAAGGGTTCAAACAGCAGAATGGTTTACAATAAAATATAAAAAAAAAAACACTCTACAATTCATTTTATAGATATATATATATTAACTAATCATGCTTTTGGGCATACTTTTTAAATTCTTCCATATTTTTGGCACCCATGTTTTCAATTTGGTATCGTAGCCTCCATGGGTAATCGAATTTACCCGTGATAATTTCAACAAAATGCATCTTATCCTTACCCAACTTAGGCCATAAGTCATCTAATTGTTGTTTGGAAGTAACATAGTGGTTTTCAACCGAGCTTGAATCACCACCAAATGCTTCACAAATCTTGGTCCATTTCCAATTTGGACAGATATCATTGAATTTTCTTGTTGGACCAAAGATAGCTCGTTCAATAGAATACCCTTCGTTATTAATTAATAAAACAATTGGATTCAATTTTTGTCGAACCATGGTACCCAATTCTTGAATAGTCATTTGTGCGGACCCATCACCTTCAATTAGAATACTTCGACCTTTTGAATTCATTTCTCGTTGTGCAATAGCGGTACCTAAAGCCGCTGGTAGCGTATAACCAATACATGAATAGAATATTTGTGTGACAAAATTACTGTTTTCTTTCAGTCCGATATCAGCGGCAGCAAATTGGCATGTACCAGTTTCAACCAACATTGTATCTTCTGCTTGCATTAATTTATTTACACTTTCAACAAGTTCAGTTTGTGACAACATGTTTTCACCATGTGGTTCTTCTGGTGGTGGTAGTTTAGCAACTTGTGGTTTGCTAGTTGGGGTTGGTAACTTTGATGTGTCAACCAATTTTGTCAACTTATCAAAGATTGAAACCAAACCGACATTGTCAAACCTTTGCCCTTTATAAACAATGTATTTTGGATGGATTGAAATACAATTTTCATCCTTAATTTTTCTAGTAAACCCACCAGTATTAGAATCAGTAATAAATGTGCCCAGATTAATAACCAAATCGCTACCATGGACAGCGTCTGGGATCCCTTCGCCAGAGGCCATACCGTTATAAACTCCAACAAATTGCGGGTGGTTTTCATCAACACTTGCTTTACCCAAATATGCCACATAGGTCCAGAATCCGGTTTTCTCCATAAATGTTTTAATTTGATCTCGAGTCAAAAACCGCTCTGCCAACATATCAACCAAGATACATGGGTTTTTGCTTTCATAAATTGAATTCAAAATTTTGTTGCAGACATCATCAACCAGTTGTGTATCGGCATCTGCACCATATAATTTCAATTGTAATGGTTGGGTTAATCTTGTCATTTCGATTTCTCGTAAAAACAAATCAACCGGAACATAGATATACCCAGGAGAACTATTCTTGATAACGGTTTCAATGACATTATCAATTTGTTGAGGTGCTTTTTTCAAATCAGTGACAACTTCAGTACAGCATGAAAATGGTTCAGAAGCTCGAATGTATCGTAAATGATCTGGTTCACCCAATGGATCATCCAATTGAACATGATGAATTCTCCAATTTTGCTCTTGAACTGGTCGACCAGTCATCCCAACAATATGAACTAATGGTACATTTTCAGCTCTGGCGCCTGCAATACCATTCAATGCTGATAATTCACCGACACCAAAGGTAGTGATCAAAAAACCAGGTCGTCGCTTAACTCTTGCATATCCATCAGCAGCATAAGCTGCGTTCAATTCGTTGCAACAGCCAACCCACTTCAAATCAGTTTTCATTTCCAACACTTCCAAAAGTGTCAGGTTGAAATCCCCTGGCACGCCGAAAATATGCTCGACGCCAAGTTGTTTGGCTCGCTCAAATAGATAACCTGATAAAGTACCAGAGTCGTTAGTCATTTTTTATGTTAATGAAAATTGTAAAGATTAAAATAAAGAGAAGTAATAAGAACTAGGAAGTAAAATAAATAAATAAGAGACTTAGGATCAGGTGGGATCTTAAACCCTTTTTATAGTTAATAGATTAAACCCTCGGTGCGGATTCTTGATTTTGTTACGTACAGCATTGAACAAGAAATTGATTTAATTTAAACGCGGGCGGCGCGGGCGCATTAGAATTACAATAGCGCTAAATATCATCGATAGTACAGCTTGAACATGAGCAATGGTGCATGTACCAGATTTTAAATGTTTCGCAGCCACCCCACTACAGCCTATGGCAGGTAACCGCGTGTATATGAGTATAATTAAGCGCCAAATTTTGAAATCTTTTCAGCGCATAAAGTTTACTGATAACCTTTGATGAAATGACAAATACGATAACGTTTGATGAAATGATAAATATGAAAAGGTTTGATGAAGACTATTGAGAGTTTAGTAACAAAAAAAAGTATTCTCCTTATAAGTAGGTTATGAACAAACCGGATAAAGGATATATTTCTTCGGTCTAAAGCCGGCTAAAGACTTTACCAAGACCAAAAGTATCGAGGGGTTTTATATTACCAAGTTTATTTCATTTATCTGCCCACCCGCTCACATGACAATTAGGGAAGCATTAAAAACTTTGGGGAATTATAGCTAATTTATTTTGAACTATTCAGACCTGTTGTGTTTCAACCCCAATTTTCGGTGCCTGCTTTAACCCCACTGCCCATAGCTTAGGTCGTTTTTAAATTGAATGGGAAATCATTCATTCTACTCACTTTACCCCAGTTTTGCAAACCGCTGATCGACAATTTAAATTTAATGAAACATCCAAATGCTGGGCTAGATTTGAATTATACATATGGTAACCCCGTATATTTTACTAGAGCCGGTCCATAAGTTAACCGTCCTTAACCGTATATTATAAAATAACATGGAAAAAGATTTTTTTTTTAACCTATGAAAGAAACCAGCTTATAATCTTGACTAGGAAGTAAAACGGGGAAACAGACCTAGAATATAATTTATACTGGCAAAAGGGAGAATGTTGGTTGCTGACAAAATTTCATAACGATGTCGCTCTCAATAACCTTTAACTGAGATCCATTGAAAATTTAATATTATAATAGTAACATCGCGCAACACCTAATTACAACACATACCCCCCGGGGCACCCACAATAATTCCGCAGACGGAATGAATTATAACTGATCAACGTAAGAAATTTATAGGGTGATTCGGTTACCGAAAATGTTGGGTCCTAATTCTATTTTTATTATAAATATTTTGATGTTTGGGCAGTAGAGCTCTTAAAGCAATTTTTTCGTCTTCCCGCTGTTAACCGAAAACCGAGAGAAATGTTACCGGCGCTTTGTATACATAAAAGTACCCCGCAATTTTTTTTCAAAAGCAACTGTAGCACCAATGCGGCTTATAAAGTACTAGACTTATGTAGCTAATGGCAACCCAAAAGATTTTTAAAAATATAAATTTTTAATAAATCAATCTACTAAGGAGCTGCGCTTTGCGTCGCTAATGCTTCTTGATACCTATCAATGGCTAGCTGTAAACTAGTCACCAGTGGCTGCAAACTCTTTTTAACCTTATCTTGATCATCTAATGTACTCCCCTGTTGAACAACAGCATCCACTCTTTCAATAGATTTTTTCAACACTGGGACTAGCTTTGCTAAAGTGGCTGCTTGGTTTGGGTCTCCAGATTGGAAATGGATCCAAAAATGCCGTAAAAATTCTATTGAAGTCGCATGACAGGTATGGATTTGATCGAATAATTTCTTATCACCACCCCATTGTTCATCGTTATCTAGATTATGAGAAGCCTCAAGAGCTCTAAGCCGAACTGTTTCATTAAACTGATCTCGAGCTTCCAAAACTTTTTCGTGATTTTGTGAAACACTGGACAAATCAATTTCTCCTCGTAATGTACTTTTCATATGTTGTTGGTATTCATCCAATTGCTCTTTAGAATAACCATCGCTATTCTTGAAAGAAAATTGATTCTTTAATTGTAAGTTTACAGATTGGTTGTTATTCTCGTCATCGGCTAAATCAGCTAATCTAATCTGTTCATCCCATTTGTCGTCATCATCCACAGTGGTACCTTCTTCAGTCAAATTATCCACTGGCTTTGTAGCATTATTTCCATCAAACAACATTCGTTCCGATATATTATTAAAAGAACGGATTAACGACATGACATCATTGCCAGATCTACCAGCTCTCATTGTTAAATCTGGACGATTACCATATGTTTCTGGTTGATTTTCAACATTACCTTCGATATTAAGATATTGTGGTACATGAAAACTTTCTTCTTGTTCTAATTTACGTTTAGTTCCAGCTTCTTCATTAACCATTAAATACTTATCCAATGCAGCATCCAACGCATCGTTTGGATTGACTTTTTCCCCTTTTAATTTCCGATACAAACGAGAACTGAAAAATCTCATCCAAAAAGATCCTTCGTGGATCCCAGGAACTAAATCATTATATGCCTGTCTAACAATTGGATACTGTTCGAAAATATCGTGAATCTTTTCTCGTGAAAGCGATAAGTTTAACTGATTGTTATCGCCAATTGTGGGTTTAATGGTACTCAAAACATTATACCTCCCTCGTTTCTGACATTGCTGAAATGCAAAAGATCGTAATACTGTGAGTCGTTTACTCCAAAAATCGGTAGGACTAACTGACCTATCGCCATTAATAACTGTAGCTGTGAAGGTTTTTCCCAATTCTTTATTCTCTTTTAATAACTTTTGCTGTAATTGAAAATTCGATAATAGACTCTTTGTATCTAGTTTAATGCTTTCTTCTAATTTCTTCTCCTTTGCTGACGCTGCCTGCCGCTCTGCTTCCTCTTTCGCTCGCTCTTCGGCTTGACGATGTTGTTGAATCAAAGTTTGCACTGTAGTTTTTGCGTCTTGTAACAGCTCTTTAGACCCAAATGAGAATGAATAATCGACTCTTGCATCATCTTTACCTATTGATACTCTCAAAATGTTTTTAGCACTAGATGCAGGTGATGTGACCATCCCAGTTATCTCGCCAAGCGGTAAAGTAACTGTATTGGAACTGTCTCCTGTAGCCACCCAAACCAATAACTTCTCATCTTCCGAACTTTTCAAAGTTCCCGCCTTTTTCTTATACGTAGCAGGATTTGAAAAGCCCATTCTATTATTCTAAATTGGCAATGTCGATATACCTTAAAAAAAAAGGTCTAAATTTTTTTTTAATTTTTTTTTAATTTTTTTGATGTGGTAAAGATTTGCTGTGATCGTTGGGAGGTTAGTCAAAACACTATAATGCTTTTTAATAAGATTAATGGCGAGGCGTCGGAGGCACCGTGTGATGAAATTTTTTTCAAGATCACAAAATTTTTCAGATAAATTTTACAAATTTTTTTTTTTTGTTGTTTGTTCTCATCATTTATTTTTGACCATAAACACAAAATGAGCACCGTCATTGGTATCCACTTCGGTAACAGCGCGACTTCTATTGCCTACGAAAAAGAAGGTAAAGTCGAAGTTATTGCTAATCAAGATGGTGATCGGTCTATCCCATCCGCTATTGCATATGTCCATGGTGATGAATGGCATGGTCAACAGGCTAAAAATCAGTTAGTTCGAAACCCAAAAAACACAGTTATCAACTTTAGAGATTTTATCAACGAACCATATAGTAAAATTGATGCTACAAATACCCATGCGTCTGCTCATCCAATTGAAGTCGACACTAAGGCTGCATTTGAAATTTTAACAGGTGAAGAAAAAAAAGAAGTCTTGACTGTCGATCAAGTTGTCACTCGACATTTAGATAGAGTGAGAGAATCTGCAAGTGAATACTTGGGTAGAGAAATTGATGGCTGTGTTTTGGCTGTTCCAACTGACTTTGATGATAACAAACGAGAAGCTATTGCTAAAGCCGCTGCTAACGCCAACTTGAAAATTAAACAGATTATCAACGAACCAACTGCTGCCTTATTAGCTCATGTTTCAAGAGAAGCTTCAGTTACTCCAAAAGATAAAATCTACGTTGTTGCAGATTTTGGTGGTATTCGATCTGATGCTGCAGTTATTGCTTCAAGAGGCGGTATTTTCACCGTCCTGGCTACTAGCCATGATTACGAATTGGGTGGTACTAACTTGGATGATGCTTTGGTTAGTTATGTTGCCAAAGAGTTTGAATCTCAATACAAAGTTGATCCAAAAAATGACCAACGGTCCTTGGCTAAATTAAAGGCTGAAGCCGAAGCTTGTCGAAAAACTTTATCTAATACTACTAGTTCTAACTATGCAGTTGAAAGTTTAACTGGTGGTTATGATTATCATACTACTATTAATCGATTGCGATTCGAAGTGATTGGTCGAAGCGTTTTTGCTAAATTCAATGAAATGGTTGAAAAAGTCGTCAAAAAGGCTGACTTGGATGTTTTGGATATTGATGAAGTTCTGTTGGCTGGTGGTTTAAGTGCTACTCCAAAGATTGCCTCTTCATTAATGGGATTGTTTGATACAAATCATACCACTATCGTTTCCCCAGCTACTGATACCAAGGCTATCAACACCAATGAGTTGATTGCTCGAGGTTGTGCCATCCAAGGTTCTTTAATTTCTGACTTTGAAGATGAAGAAATCAAAGATAGTTTTCAGCCAGTTGTCATGGTTGCACCACATACCATCAATGCCATTGGAGTCAAGGCTGAGAATGATGGACTTGTACCATTAGTTGATATTGATACTCCATTACCAATTCGAAAGGTTCACACTTTTACGGCTTCTTCAGAGAAAGTCCTGGTTGGCTTTTATGAAGCCAAAGGTGAAATCGTTGAAGAAACTTTGGAAAAACCACCAAAAGGAGAAAAAGCTGAAGGTGATGATGATGAAAGTGACTGGAGTGATGATGAAGATGATGAACCAGAAGTTATTCGAAAGAAGGTTCAAAAGGCCGGTAAGAAATTATGCGAATTGGCATTGGAAGGTGTTACCTCTGGCTCACAAATCGAAGTTGTTGTTAGCATAACCAAAGATTTGGCTTTGCAAGTTGCTGCTCGAGAATTGAAGGCCGGTGGTAATGCTGTTCGAGGTGTTGTTAAAGCATAAATATTTTTATACATTAAAAAAATAGACTACTATCTTTCAAAAAAAAAACCAAAAAAAAATTAATCTACGTAATAAAATTCGTGTAAAATGTTACAATATATAGACCCATAAGCTATAGTGAGTATTAATGTGCAGCTGTGACATCGGGGGGAGGCATCGGGTCGGAGTTACGCTATTATTACACAACTACCCAATCATCCCAACTGCACCCAAAAATTCGTGTTACAGGTTTTTTTTTTTTTTTTTTTTGTAAATTGTTTTTTCAAGACATCACCAACCACTACCAGCACACATTGATCTAAAAAAAAAAATGAGATCGGCGTTCCCTCCGAATAGACAGGCCCCACCGCCTCCACCACCGCCTCCTATGCAACAATTTGGAGGTCAACAAACAAATCAACAAAATCCTACTCAAGGATACCCTCAAGTTTATCAACCACCACCACAGGGACTGGGATTTGGCCATCCAGCAGGTGCACCACCACATCAACAGCATCATCCTCAATTAGGGCCAGGTCCGCATTATCAAGTTCCTCAACCAGCGGGACCAATGTTCCATCACCAAGGTCCCCCACCAATGCCACAACAATCTCAACAAAATCAACAACAGGTATCACAGCATCAACCATTACAAACACCACAGCAGATACCAGCGGGGTTACATGCACAGTTGCAGCAACAACAACAACAACAACAACAGCAGCAGCAGCAGCAGCTACCACCACAATCACATCAGTTACAGCAACTACACCAACCTGGGATCAGTGGACCAGCAGGCCCTTTGCAAACGCAACAACCAGTTGAATTAGTACGAAATGTTTGGAGATGGAATTTTGAAGAACAAATGAAGGAAATTAGACAAGTTGTGGAGCAGTATAAAAACGTTTCTATGGACTGCAAGTTCCCCGGGATTGTGGCCAGACCGATTGGGTCATTCAAATCAACTAGTGAGTACCATTATCAGACTTTGCGATCGAATGTGGATATTTTAGAAATGGTTCAAATTGGATTGACTTTTTCAGATGATATTGGTAATCATCCTATGGGTACTGCAACTACGTGGCAATTTAACTTTAAATTTAGTGTTAATAGCGATATGTGTTCTAATGAAGGGGTTGAATTACTGCGTCAGAGTGGCATTGATTTTGCTCAACATGAACAAGAAGGGATTGACCAGTTTGCATTTGGAGAATACTTGTTAAGCAGTGGGTTAGTATTGGACCCTACAGTGAAATGGGTCACTTATCATAGTGGGTACGATTTGGGGTATTTATTATCATTAATGTTGAATAAAGAAGTTCCATCAGAAGAATTGGAGTTTCTCAGAACTTTATTCAAATATTTCCCAAGTGTATTTGATATCAAATATATTTCCAAGAAACTAGGAATTGCCGGTGGACAGCTGGGCGGCAATAAAATGGCGGCTGGTGGTGGTGGTGGAGTCACGACAACTTTATCAGACGTTGCAGAAGAATTACAAGTTCGAGTTCCACACCAAGGAACTCCTACTAATGGAATGAATCAATCTGGTACAGATAGTTTATTAACTGATGGGATCTTTTTTGAAATTTTGCGTATGACGGGTGGGTTTGAGCAAATTGAACAATACTCTAGAAAATTGTTTGGTATCGGAGAAGAATTGAGTGAAGAAGAATTGAATAGTTTAACAAGCGATGTCAATAACCAACCATCATTCCTATTAACCCATTTGAACAGTTCTACAGCTCAAAATACTGCCACTAATAGCACTAATAATAACTCCAGCTCGACAAGTTTGGCAAATACCAATGCCGCTTCAATGTTCCAGTTTGGGAAAATGGGTGGTGCTTAAATCCCTGATTACCAAAGCGTTAATTTTTTTTTATTATTAGTTATTTAAATACTCTATATATTTCAAGTCGTGAATAAAACCACTTTTTAATGAATATATTGAACTTTCAAACAAAACAAAAAAAAGTTTAAGGCTTAAGCAAATCAAATTTTTTGGACTATAGACTTGTATTCCTGAGCTTTAGTGCTATCCGACAGATCCATAAATATCGTAAGCTTATATGATTTTTTTACCTTTTCCACCATTACATTTACCAATTGCATTTTGTTCTTGTGTCATGAACATTGGAGAGAGTCTATATATAGACAGTCGTTTTTTTACCTTATTTGAATGTTTGCATAAACCTCTGAATAAGCTCTCCTCGAGTTTCATGTTGTTGACAAGGCGTAGTCCTCAATGTATTCATAGCTAATTATGCGATATTTTGTAATTATTCTTTTGATAGTAGCGGGGGAAAAAACAAAACCATCCGCATAAAATGAAGACTAGCCAACTAGCAAATCCATTAAGAGTTTCAACTGGCTGCTTATGAATTAATTAATGCGCAAATTTGCCCATTTAGTTAGGTTGTGGGTTTTGTTCCTGCGTAAGAAAAAATATACGTTTTATAAAAAACAAATCTACACTAATTAATTAGGGGGGTAATAAGTTTGTTTTTTTGAGGATACTCCTTTCATTGTTATTGATTTATTATTAATTTAAAATCCATTTCGCTTTTGAGGGTTACGTTGCAAAACGTTGCTAAGCACTTATATCCCTCGGTATTTGAAACTGTGCTTATTTATGCTCCAAAAAAAAAATACACCCCTTATAATACTGTATTATTATAATGTGTATGGAATTGAAACGTGAACAATCCTACCGCTAAGCACAATTAGAAGAACTAAATATCTATCTATAAAAGTTTACCTCGTATACTCTGCGGGCAAAAACCTGAAACGTATTGACACGCCGTTATAAACGTGTTTGAAATTCGGGTTTCATTACTAGTATTTTTATTAACAAAAATGATCAATCTTGGCCCCGGGGTCTTTCCAACGCAATAGGTTGATGAACAACCCCCGCTTTTCGGTGTTTTCTGGCGTTTGACTAAAAAAAAAAAAAAAAAAAAAAAAAACTGTGACTTAAACTTAGGTCTGATACCACATATATGCCGAACATCAGACAAACATCAGACACCTTACATTAACTTGTAAAGCTGGTGAACGCGGCTTGAATATTCGGAGTTTACGAGACGTACTTTGAGCTGCACATAAAAATATAAGCTTATGTGTACTCAAGGTTGCAACTGAGAAATTTTCGTTTCTCCGATTTGAATAGAAATAGTAGACATGGCTATCATGTGCTAAGCTCGTAGCGTTACAAGAGACATCCTAGCCTGATGTCGCCCCCGCCCAATTGATCTGATCTGAATGGTTCAAAGGCCGCCTCGCTTGTCAGTTTATTTATTCAAGCTTATCTAGGGGTGGTTTTAATTTTTAGCTTATCGTTAATCTCTACCTTAACAACATTTTATCAAGGGGCATATAAACAAATTAAGTGCCGTGAGCTCAGAACATTTTGTTTTTAAAAATTGGCCATTAGGCATCACACTTTTCATATTGCAAGCGATATATCGGGCATGATCTTTAAAGCTTTGCGGGATGAGAGCGATCGATCTGAGACCTATTTACGACGATGATTAATTTTGATTTATTACAAAGGCATGATTGATCAAAAACTTACGGTTGGTGACCTAAATTTATGTTCATGATACACGTCATTTACTTACAAAATTAGTTATGATTCAATATGATCACATATTGTCACAGTTGGTTAATTTTACTGGCCATTTATCGATCGATCTCGAAATCACGACTAGAACCTTAATTTTTTATTTTTTATTTTTGTTTTGTTTTTGTAGGCACCTAAGCCACATCCGACAATAAATACATACAAAATAAAGACAGACTAAACAGAGAAAGATTAACCGTTAATCAAGTATATATATGATACATAGAATGCATGTACTGTTTATAACGATATACAAGCACTGAAGGTTAGCTAGGTCATGGAATATATTTGTCAACTTTTTGGGCTACAGTCTAGGTAACTTTGGGGGTTTGATGTTTGGTGATCATCTCTACGTATTCCTGAAGAGACACTGAAAATCTTTTAAATTTGTTATAGCTTTTTTTTTTTAATTTTTTTTTTTTAGTTTAGATTGAAAATTATGAACAGCTGGCTTGATTTGCATCTGTATCCATAGTTACGCACGTTTATGGATCAAACGTAACGCATATAAGCCCAGTAGGACTATACAGATATCCCAGATATTGACCCAATAATCTGGTGCTTTATAAAAGGTCTTAGCAGTGTTAAGCTTAAAAAACCTCCCCTCCTCGTTAAGCATGTACATATGCACATATCTGTCAGCACCTCACCCTCCTCCGTGTAAAAATTAAATTCTTAAGCTTACCACCATCTTGTAAAAAGTAAGTGTCCAGTACTAATTAATATATCCGGATATATATATTTTTTCCCACTATCCAAGATTGATCGGTAGCTGTACATCTGGAATATTGAGAAAAGTGTTACGACAGTGTGGATATTAATTTGATCACTAAAGCGCACCGAATGTAGCACAAACCCAAGGGCAAAGTACGGGAACAGGTTCATGTAAAAATATTTTGTAAAATCAATATTTACAAATAGATTCTTCTACTTTATAAATAACTTTTATCCACATAAGACGAGTTTTGAAAATTTTTCTTTTCAAACACCCACATTCTGAATCACCCATTTTGATTATTCAAGGTCAAGAAAGAAAGCGTTGGTGCATTGTTTTAAAAACACCTTTCGCTTTTAAACGATAGCCAGAACAAAAGAAACTTGAGACAATCTAACCCGCCTAAATATACTGAAATTTGACAAAAAAACAAAAAAATAAACATTGAAAAATAAACATCAGAACAAAGTTTAAGCTTAAGCTTAGTTTAAGTGCAAAGTCGAATATTTCATTCAGATAAACAGAATCTTTATCAAATCAATTAAGCGAAACTAATTGATATTAATTAATAATCCTACTTGTTCCATTACCGCTCAAGCCCTCGGTCTCAATTATTATTCACTAATACCGAATCCGCTAAAATCACTATCAACAAGCACTTGATCATTAGAACAGTTTTAACAATTGCTTCTGAAAAGCATCAGCAGCACAGAAAACCGTTTATTATTTTTCAAATTTCAAAGCTTCCATATTGTGCAGGTTCAAAAATATTTCTCTTTTATTGCACGATCTTAACCATCAGCCTTAAATTATTGGATCTTTTTTTTTTTTTTTTTTTTTTTTCCATACTGGGTGTGCATCTGATTAAAGCACCGTGCCACGTTGATTAAAATAATATTGGTCAATTGTTATTAACACAGGAGGAGGAAAAAGAAAGTATTATCAACGGTCGACGATATCGATTATTTCTTATTTGCTTGAGAATAAAAAGAAGGAGAATTGGCTGCTCATTTTCACAAGATCGATTTAAAGTTTTTGGCAAACTCGATCATCTCATTAGCATCTTTTACTTTTACGATTGAGCTCATTGAAATACCTACCTCTCAGTTTTCAGAATTCAAAACCATCTCTCTTTTTTTTTTTTCTTTCCTGTCTAAAGCGCGAACATTCTGATTTCCAATAGACTTTATCCTGTGAAAAGAAAGCATAAAACGAGAGAGAGAAAAAAAAAACAAAAAAATTTGATCCAATCCAAAACTAGCGAAAGAAGAAGTTAATTGTACCTCCGTTACGCATAACAATATAAGGTGAAGTGAATTACTACATTAAAAAACTAATCGAGCATTTTGCAGTTTTCTTCTACTCTTTTTTTTTTTTTTTTTTTCTTTGCTTCCCTTTACTCTTTTCTCACTTTTTCAATTGTATAACGCAATTGAATTTGAACTGGGTATAAATCATGATGGAAAGAAAAGGCTCGTTGCGACAGTCTTTACGGAATCCTTTCCAGCATCATCAACGCGAAAAGAGCAGCGCGAGTGTGCACTCGGTTTCCAACAATTCTACCGAAAAACGCAATCACGCTCATACTACTACTACTCCACTGATAAAGCATAACTCACCTTTCGTGGGTACCAATAAGAACAGTAATCATCATCGTACACAAAGTAGTGCTTCTAACGGCGCAGTAAAAAAAGGTGGGGTACATTCGACGAATAATAATAATAATTCACAAGCATCCTCCACCATAAATAAAATCTCATCACCAGTTTTGCAATCTCAAATTACCCCTATTTTGTATACTAAAAGTCAGTCTGCTCCAACAAATTCTAGCAATAGCACAATGAATACTCCAAACTTATATCCAACATCACCACCAATTCCTAACAGCAATAACTCAAACCCACAATCCCAGAGTTCACTATTAAAGGTACCCCCAATGTGTAATGTTTGGCTGGATGATGACGACGATGATAGTATTATTGACGAATTGCCAAAGAAACATGAACAAGAAAGTTTTGATACCAATCAAAGCAATAAATTATTGAGCAAAGCCGGGTTGAAAAGTACAGGTGTTAAACGACAAAGTCAATCATTTTTTGGATTAAGGAGATTTGGTAGTCAAAATAAGGGTAGCAAAGAAAAGGGGTACAACCATTCAAGAACACAAAGTGCACAACAATTTGGTCACAAACATTCAGCGTCCAAAATTTCATTAGGTTCGATAAATAGTAGTAATAACAATGGCCATTCACGAAGTAGGTCAATTATGAGTTTTATGAATCAAAAAAGGGAAATGGAAGAGAAAAAGCCAGAAATTAGTGCACCAACAAATTTTGTTCATACTAGCCATATCGATGAAGAATATTTGAAAGGAAGCAGTGCGGATAAAACGTTGTCTTTGCTAAGGTCAGCATCAACAAACAGTAATAAAAAACCGGTTCATAATGGCCCACCAGTTCGACCATACCGACCAAAACATAAACATGATAACAGTATGAACAGTTTAGCATCAACTAGTACAAAATCTACCAGGCCAATGTCGGCAATCAGCTACTCAAATAACAACACACCAATGACTTCGGCAAGTCCAAGTCCTGCATTAAGCACCAGTTGTCAAGCCCATGTTGGTAAAAAGCCATCCATTGAAAGTTTTGGGGCTTGGGCTGTTTCTCCAAATTCAGGAGATTTTATGGAACAACAAAAATGGTTATTACATTCAATGCCGGAAGGCACTAGTACTAGTAATACCACTGAGCCAGTTGCTCGAACTACATCTAATGCAGAAACTTTCCATTATTATAACAATGCTACTAGTGCATATGCATGTTATTCACCGAATAGCAATGCCATGTTGAGCAGCAGACGATATTTTCATGTTCCATCAATGCATTGGCAGCCTAATAGCAATACTAATGACGGCGACGACGACGACGACGACGAGAGGAAAAGTGTATTATTACCAACACCAAAATTACCAATTACGTCAATTCCTAACGACTCCTCACGAAATTATAATGTTCCATTAACATCAGCTGTATCTACTGCCAGTATCGCAGCATCAAATTTAGGTATGAGTAGTGGTCAAATGTTGCAGGCAGCTCATGCTGGGTTGGGAATTTCAGATAATGAGGCTAAGCCTCGACGACAAGTTGGATTGGGCCGAGTCGATGAAGCCACCAGTGCCGATTTTGAATGGTTCTAATTGATACCAATGATACCATTATTATTATTATTATTATTATTATTATCTTATTTAATTAGTCAAGTAGTTTATGTCATTCACATTTAACTTATATACTATCGCTACGCGTACATTCTTTTAGCCGTTTTCCCAAGACCCCCGTTTAAATTTTTTTTTTTTTTTTTTTTTTTTTTACAAAATTTCACCTCACCACAGGTTTTTACAAAAGATGGATATTGATAGACTCACACAACTTCAGGAATGCATTGACCAACTAGTCACGCAATTCTACTCCTCAATCAATCATGTAATGAACACGCATGACTTTGCATCATTGAAAGAAGAAGATCAGAAAACAAGTGATCCATCAGTCAATCCCTTATCTGAGGAAGAACTCGCCAAAACCTATACCGAATTATCCAAAGATGTTGTACTAAAAGCCAAACAAGTAGAAAATTTGATTGATTCGCTACCAGGTGTTCAATCAACGGAGCAAGATCAATTGGATAAACTAGCAAACCTGGAGAAAGAGCTACAACAAGGTGAAGATGAACGACAGGAGGTTTTGAAAGAAAAAGAAAAATTGTTGGATCGATGTGACGAATTGATTTTACAAGTGGCTAGAGAAAAAGTCGAAGTTGATAGAGAGCCAATTATTTAAATTATGAGTTTAGATTATTATTTATTGCATTTTGTTTATTAACTAAGGTTATCAAATCATCCAAACATGATGAAAAGTTATTTTGTGCTTGCCGTAATGATGGTGGTGATGAAAATGTCCCACCAAACATTAGCAACGGATCTTTTGTCGTTTCAACCGATGAAAGACTAATCACACCATCTTTCGAAATATTTCTATTCTGTTAGTTCTTTTCTTTTTTTTGTTTTGATAAAAGCATACGCTATAATTGTTGGTTGTAATTTTCGTTCATCATACATATCTTGTCCAAATCTTAAATTTAGACGCTCGGAATTGGCATAATTGGCACGGGCTAAATCCAAATACCCTGATGATAATTTTTTAAACGCTTTTCCTTGTTGGGATTGATAATCGTCAACTGACGACAGCATCTTTGTCAACTTGTCATCATCCATTTTTATTTTAATTTATATTATCAATGTGGTCAATCACAACGAAAGTTTGTTCTTCCACTAACAGTGAAGGTAGTGTTACTAGAATAAAAATTCCATTCAACAAGAACTATGCGCGGCCACATATACACGAACTCACAAAACCAATAAACAAACAATCATACTACAAGTTTTCAAAATTTCCGTTTGAATTTTAATTTAAATATTACTATTATATCAAAAATATATAATAAAAAAGAATAATATAATACTTGCTAATCGCTTGCATTAGCTTCATTGTTAGACCCTTCATTATTGTCATGTACAGTTTGAATCTCCACCTTACCTTCTGCTAGCAATTTTTGAACTTCTTCAGATAATAATTCTTTACCTTCTGCATCCCGATAAACTACTTTATACTCGTCATCTTCAGCGCCATCGGTATAAATCTTTTCATTTTTGGCAACGACAACTTTAACTTCATCATCAGTTTCTTGAATCAACCCATCACTAGCTGGTGCGGCTGCCTTTTGTTTTTGCTCCTCCTCTTCTTTTTGTTTATGTCCTCTTGCTTGTTGTGGCGCACCGTCTTCATATACAACTTCAACCTTCTTTGGTTGTTCTTGTTGAACTTCTTCAACTACAACCTCAGTATTTGTAGCTTTAGCCTTATCCTTTTCAGCAGTTTCTACACTTGGAGTATAGGTTTTGTATTCATCATAAGTTTCAAAGAATGTATTACAATCAAAATCCATATCCAAGAATTTACTCTTTTGACAAGCGGACTTAGTCCATTCGTCACCATAAATTAATGGACTATACCAGTAGAACCACCCACCGGCCAAAGTGAAAAACAAAACGGTTAAAGTGGTACTGACGAATTTGTTTCGAACCAATCGAGAGATCAACAATTCCCAGAATTGTGCCAATGCCAGAATACCAAAATATAGAGACCCCAAATAATGATGTAAAAATAATTGTCTTGCCATCAAATAAGATGGGAAATAATGCAATGCCCATCCTAATAAATATGAACCAAATCCACTATCAAATTTGGCAAAATCACTGCATCTTTGCAAATCATTATACCCTCGTTGCCATCTCAAAACCCAGATAGCCTTAAAAACAATATAGGTCAAAATCAACCCAGTTATTGTCCACCACACAGGTCCGTTACCCATCAAATAAACTTGTCGATGATCCTTGGCCCAGAAATTGATACCTCGTTTCATCAATGGCCATGATTCAGGTCGGGATTCCCAGGCATGGGTATCAGTCAACCCACTATTAACATTCCACATGACTTTATTCAATTCAATAACCTTTTCAAGGAAACCTGGTTTTCGGTAGGTAACTCGTTCAGTATTTGCATCAAATTTAGGATGATAGTTGGATTCAACATACCACATACTGTTTGGCAAAGTACCACCTTTAATACAAGTAACTTCTTGTTGTTCAAATGCCCAT
Source organism: Blastobotrys arbuscula (assembly GCA_030564365.1). Classification (NCBI taxonomy): domain Eukaryota; kingdom Fungi; phylum Ascomycota; class Dipodascomycetes; order Dipodascales; family Trichomonascaceae; genus Blastobotrys; species Blastobotrys arbuscula. The sequence goes on along the minus strand of JAJLUN010000091.1, from coordinate 17,220 downwards.
TTTGGTAATTTAACATTATGAGAGAATAATGTACATCCAGTGATTGTGTGAACTAATTTAAACTTGGTTTGTAAAGTTCGAACTCGTTCTCTTGCAGGGCCTTTCTCGCTCTTCTTTTCAACAATTTCAACACGGAAATTATCATTAGCATCACCATCAAAGCCTTCATATCCATAACATGACACTTCGTTTTGATGTTCTTGTTCAGACATTGGTGGACGATGGTCATGGGAGTGTAGTCGTCGAGAAGTTTGTTTATGTCGCAATCGAATAATACTACCATCTTCAATAAATGTTGGATCCAAATCTTGGAAACTCAACCCACCTTCTGGTTTCGTGATATTTTCAACTACCCAAATATTATTTTCATCTCGATGCGGGTATAAAGTTATTTGTTGTTGTTTGGACCCAGTTTCATACATGTGCTCATGGGAGTGCAAATACCCACCTTGAGTGTTGACATGTCTCAAAGCAATTTCACTACCCAAAATAATATCAGCAGGTTCATTACCAACTAATTTAGTATGCTGTAAAGTAGATTGGAATTCTGGACTTAAGAATGATGCACCATCACCATCATTTACCAAACAAACAAAGTGCAAAGCAAACATTAATAGATAAAAAGTAGCTGGAACACCAATCAAGAATACTGCACGAGCACCAAAATGTTTAATGTACTTGCCTGGTGTAACATTCAAGTCACCCAACAACCACCACAATTGATACAAAGTTAACAAACCTACCCAACCAATGGTAAACAAACCGACCCATTTACTTGAAACAGTAGCACCCAAGCCTAGCCCAGTCAAAAACAGATATCTAAACCAATCTTTGGTGAAAGGAACTTCATTTTCAAATTTCTTAAAAGCATAGGCGGTGATGGCAATAAAAAATAACAATGGACTATCTAATAAAATGAATCGAGATTGAGTAGTCAAAGCATTATCAATTGTTACCAATCCAGCACCAAAGAATGCAACCAATGGTCTACAACCAGATGCTTTCAAAGTAGCATATGACAGCATTACAGTTAAAATTCCCATGGTAGCTGGTAGCATTCTCATTGCAACATAAGGTACATTATTAACTAAATAATCTACCCCAATTGTTTTGAATTGAAAATCACCAGTATAACCAGCAGCATATCCAACAACAGCATATAACATTTTGGCCAGCGGAGGGTGGACATCCATAAAAAATCGACCAATGATGTATTTTCTGGCAAACCCGCCAAAATGAACTTCATCAAAAACCACTGAATGAGGTTCCCACAATTTCCAGTATCTAACAATAATTGCAACAATAGTTACAATTGGTAAAAAATATCTATCGCATTTTGTAACTAATGACCGTTCTTTGGCTAACGTTGGTGATACTCGTGTGTCGCGGTATTGGGTACCACCTTTGCTGCTATATTTCGATGATGAATCTAGTGGCTCGTTTGAACCACCTTTGGATTTTTTTGACATCTTCGAATTGATTCAATGAATACGTGTTGATGTGTTGTTGAAAAAAAAAAAAAAAAAAAAAAAAAAAAAAAAAAAAAAAAAAAAAAAAAAAAAAAAAAGTTAGTTGTTCATAACAGAATAAAAGGCGGTGTCGACTGACTTGGTTTTGAACTCTACTTAACAGTAATGAAACTTTTTCGATTCGTTTTGGGATTTAAAGTTTTAACCAATTGAAAAAGTATTTGGTTTCAAAACCTGTCAATTATAGTTTTCTAATCTTGATCTGGTTCAAGGGATTGTAGGAATTCAAAAAAAAAAAGAAAGGGCCAACTGCAGCCATGGAAAGTGAGCAAAAAAAAATAATTTGTTCCAATGTTTTAGATGCGTGGCCTTTTTATTTATTTTATTTATAACACACAGATCTAATATCTACGTATCGGGGGGGGGGGGGGAAGGTCGTGATGTGATGACAAATTCTGTTCACTTTAGGTAAAATTGTTTAGCCTAAAGGAGTTGTTATATAATAGACACGGAATTGACGTGTCTAGTTTAGAATAAAACCAACCCCTCGCACACTGAACGAGTTATAAAAAAATGGTTGATTATGAATTTAAATAATTAAAGTTGAGTTGAGATCTTGATAAGTTTATAGAGCAGTCATACAGTAGGTTTGCACATATTGTGTTAAGGTTTGACGAGATTATCAAAACCTTTTTTTTTTTTTAGGATACATGTAAAAAACTTTTTTGTTTTGTTTTGTTTGGTAATTTTTAATAAACTGAATCACAGTAAACGATAATTGACTGTTACAGAATGATTAGTACGATTGTTTTTATGATGATGATGCCTCGATCGCGTTTTTTTTTTTTTTTTTTTTTATGTATTAATATTAATTCCCCTGAGTATACCTAAGCATATGGGTGTATTAACCGATTAATCTTAAGATGGCGCTTTTATCTGTTTTAGTTTTATTAGACTATCTCTCATAATTCATTAAAACTTATATACCAAAAAAAGTAATATAATAATAGTAATAATAATAAATAAATATACTGCGGTCCTTTTAACTATAGTTGGTGGTAAAAATTACAATATTAAAAGATCCACACTCCTCCACCATTATCGTCCAACACATCAGCCAACTCGGACGTTTCTTCGGCATCTGGATTCCATCCCATTTTTAATGAAATCCGTACAACTGATAAATCAGGTACTTTATTATCCAACATAGCTAAAGCTATGTCATCTGCATCAATTTTTTGTGCTTGACCCAAGGAACCTGAACTGTCAATAGTAAATCTTTTTAGTGGATGTGGAGAAATTCTTCCATATTCATCATGGGCCATATTGTTATTATCAAAAATATGCCTCGTAATATAGTCAACTGATACATGGAATTGTTCCAACTTGGGACATATCATAAACACGGTATCAAATGTGTTTGGTCTCAACGCTGGTAATGGGTAAACTGCTCGTAAACTCGTCAAATTTGGACTAAATCTACTCAACATTGTTTGAACAGCACTGGAGTTAATAAATGGGCAATGGCTTAAAGTCAAATGCGTGATAGTCTTTGGAAAACTTGATAAATATAAAAATTCGTTGGAAATTCCTCCAGCTAGCCCCAGATTCCATATATTTTTGGGCCATTCATTATCATCAAAATCTTGGCAATTAATCGATGATCTAGGAAAATCCAATCGTTCCAGCCCCGACGCATTATTGATAGCAGAAAACAATACCCGTAAATCAACGGTTTCACTAACTAACGATAAATCCAACAATTTTAACTGCCGACAATTTTTCAACGCTACTAGTGGTGCAAAGCCAAAACTTGTTTGTGGTGCAATAAATTCTTGTAAAGAAGCATTGCATCTTTTTAGGATTCTGGCAGTCGATGATGGTTTACCAGATTGAATAATATTAGCCAGATTCAACGTCTTAACAAAAAACCCCAAGTTGGCTTTCCCACCTAATGCTGTCAAAAACTGATTAAAATTTGATGGTCGTAATTTTGGTGCTCTATACAAATGTTCAATCCCCACTGAATACCATGATTTACAAACATGCAACACTTCTACTGGGAAATCATCATCCATTTGTTTGAAAATGATATCCAATATCTCAGGAGGGAGCATAAAATTTTTCCTTATCCCATTTTCATATCTACCAATCTTCATATTTGCTTGCCACTCTTTTGTCAATCTTTCTAATTCCTCTTGTCGCTGTTTTTCAAAATATTTCCGCTCGATTTCGTTAAGCTCAGTTAAATCAATACTACTGTCCGACTCTTCATCAGCATATACTTCTTTTACTTTAACCGGACGTTCTTTTTGCTTTTTAAGCTGTAGTTGTCGTCGTTGCTTCCTCGTCAACCGTTTTTTAGTAATACTAGAAGTATTATTAATATTTTTTTTTGTCAAATTTAATCCATTTCTATGTTGCGCGGCCATTTCTGAATCAATTTCACTTTCAGAAAATTCATCAAAGAAATCGCTATCATCTTCTTCCTCATCGGCTTCCGACTCCGACTCCGATGATGATACGATTGATAGCATATGTACGCCACTATTCGCATTATTAACGTTGAATTTTTTATGCGAATGATAGCTCATGCTTGATCTTCTAGGAATGTACCTTACTATAACCTGTTTATCCTTCTTAGCTTCAAGCTCTTGTTTTAGCTTCAAATCCAATTCGGCAGGCGTTGAATGTCGTCTAAACCTAGTATTAGCTCTTTTACATGGTAAGTTTCGGTTTGCGAAATATTTGTGACTCACATCAAGCGAGTTGACATGATCTTTTTCTTTTGTTGTAGTGTATTCATTGAATCTTTTGAAACTTTTATAACTGATTGGCGAGGTGCTACCAACCCCCTCCTCGCCAGCTAATTCATCCATCTCTTCTGCTTCTTCATAGACTTCATCATCGGTACTACCCAATGCACTTTCATTGTTCTGGATGTCATATTTCCAATCATTCGTATTAGAAGTACTTGGAGGCTCGATTTTGAACATTTGGGTCGAATCGGTGGAGCTTAACCGACGAGGTTGTGTAGGACGTTCATGGCGTCTGGCACCAGTTCGTTTGATAGATGTTTGATTTCCTTTATTAACCATTTTGACACAGGATCAACAAGAAAAGAAATAAAAAAATTTACTATCTTTTTGGAAAATATAGAATATGAGATTTGATTAGATATATATAAAGTAAATAAAAAATTTAACAAAAATAAAGCGGGGAAGAGAAGAAGAAAAAAAAAAAAGACCCTGGAGAAGAGGTTGTTGCACCATTTTTTTTTTTTTGGTAACAAAAAGCAAAAAAATCACCAACAATAAAAGAACCAAAAATAATATGACAATAGACAAAACTGTTTAAAAAAAAAAAAAAAGAAGCAACCACCTTTTTTTGTTACGTGTTTTGCAATCTCATTTAGATAAGTCCATTTATTAGATAATAGATGCATGCTCTATGTAAGTTTTCAAAAACTTTTATTCACCCAAAGGCTCAATATATAATATATGCGTACAGAATGGTTATGATAAGCTTACTCATTAATTGATGGAAAAAAACTTGGGGTCATTTTGGCAAGATTTCACAAAACCAATTTGTGCAATAAATACAGCACAGCGCAGTAATTGAAAAAAAACTAACTAATTCTCAAGACGATCCTTAATTAACAGTGCGTTATAGCACGTTGTAATAGTACTTTTAGCTCATTAGGTTGTTTTTCCACACGGCTGCTTTATTTGCTCCAATTTATATTCCCACATATATCAATACTAAACAACAACAAAAAAACCTGTATAGGAAAATAATGAAAAAGTAACAAACTAGTTCAACCCTACCGAACGATGCCAACACCATTAGACAACCCCAATTGCTGAATATGCTTCAGAACGTGTTTTACCCATTTGAATGGTAAAACCAGTTCGTTGTTTGGATCACCTGATCATAAAAGACTCACAATTGATTGTAACGTTGATTGATAGATGATGATGATTACTATATAGGTTTTGTGACACGAACAAAAGGGTCTAATAATATTTCACCAATTACCAGACTAGTGGACCTTCAAATTGAGTCACCATTTCAGACTAACAAAAATGTCCAAGAGAATTCGCACCTAACTAAAACTTATCGTCAATTCCAACTGATTAAAGTGATATTTAAAATCTACAAACAGGGGAAGGTTGCTATCAAAATTTCCTAAGAAAAAAAAGTTTTTTAAAAATATAAATTTGTACAAAGATAAAATAGTATTGCTTGAGAATGTAGGCATACGAAGCTACAAATTCACACCATACCCTAACACACTTCAGTGTTGTATGAAAGGGCTGTACAGCATGGGTGAAATCGTTTATTTGCTAAAAATCTGTTAGTCTTTTTTTGTTCCAACTCAAACACAGTATCCACTCAATCAATTCATCACTAGAATAGTAACAAAATATATAGCAGAATACAATAATGATGATAACTTACCTTCTGGCTCTAACTTTTCTTCTCTTTCGCTTCAATCGTCTAACTCTCTTTTTTCTCCACTTGGCTCTCATCTTAGAGGGTTGAGTTGTAAAAAAGAAGAAGAAAAAGGGAAAAGAATAACTAGTTTTATTATAATTTCAAGCAGGCTCCAGATTCTCCCAGCTGGGCACTGCACCAAAGTTTGCATTGCTTTCTGTCAAGCCTGTGACGGAGTGCCGTCTTACCGCTGCTTTACCTCCCTCGCTAGCCCCCGGTAGGTACTAACCCATTGCGCTATTTCTTTTTTTTTTAAAAGTGTGTTGTGCGCTAAGATCGAAATATAGGGTCAATAATTGCTATCTGGACCAATTAGCTTTACGCTCTTTGCTATGCGCGCGCTACAATGCTGTTTATGCGGGGGTATCCGTACTTGTACTACGAAAAAAAAACACCCCAATTTGGGAAAGAAGTTTGCATTTTGTGACTGGGAAAGTTTATACACGTTTTAAATTTTAAATCCTCTAGAGCTTGAGGCTTAATAAAATATCAAAGCGTAAACTTTATACTTGGTTACTATTCTAAGCTTAACCCTAATAGCCTAAACTTGGTATACTATAGACAACCCTACCCATGTTTTTGTTGATACGTTACCATAGTTATCAATACTGGATTTGGAGCCGTAGCGGTTACTAACAGATTGGTAGGTCCTCGAAGTAATGCAATAAAATTACTCTTTCAATGCCAGTCACACGAAATTTATGTCGCTGTAGTATCTATGGTTATAATATACAAATTCCAACTAGTAGTTTGTACTGCAGTATTAATATATATTGGTGGTGCGCTTGCAACACCAAATTGTGGAATTGGGCTGATTTTTGTCTGTTTTTGCACTTAAAAGCATACAATGCCTGATCATGAGCTTTTTTTTTAACGGTAAACTTATAAGCTGTGCCTGCTACTACGCAGGTCTAGCCTGACACAAGTGCATGTAACTGCGGTGGTTAAGTAATTAATTTCTTGACCTTAAACTCATCCCTTGTCATAAATGACGCTATAGGCTATACATTGCCAACAGACCAATGATAGACGTGTGCCGCATAAATTGCGGCTAGTTATTAGCGCTAGGAATTATGAACTTATACAGTTCTTTGACACTTTTATATAGATCATAAAGTTAGTAAATTAGGTACATCATTATAGCATGTCTAGATTATAAGGAAAATCGCGGTAATTACTTATCTACTACTACAACATCATGCCTCGTCAAACCCCACGGCTTTTTTTTAAGCTGGTGTAAACCCATGTTTGTTAGTTTGGTCCGATAATTTTAAGCTCAGTATGTTATTGCTTTCACAATAAATATACAAATTTCAATGTTTATTACTGTGATGCTGTTTTTGTTTGATTGCTCTAGCGGTATTGACCCTATAGGCGCTTCATGCTTTATTTGACGTCATACCAGCAGCAGATGTATTCCCACCTGTCAATAGCCTGTTGTTTGTGATTCTGTTTGTATTTCTTCTACCGAAATTAGCTACCCGAGTTCTGAAAAAAATTATTTGAGAATAAATCCAGTATACTGATCTAAAGGGCAACAAAACTATGCGGAAAATTGGACCATTATTAACATTGGACCTATTCTCTCTTTTGGGACCACTTGTCAAATGACTTGTGTTAGTATCTTTGTTGGTCCTTTTTTTATCAAGCGCGTGAGCAGTAGTGATACTTTCTGACACTTGGTCCATGCCTCGCCATACCGCATACAGTTCTTTATTAACCGTAGTCTCATTCTCAACCATTCTTCCATTTATAGTATTAATCTGTTGTTTTAATGCAACCAATTGGGTTTCTAATAGTTGGATCCGATTCGCCTGGAAATTTAATTGTTCGCGGGTGATTGTATTAATCCTTTGTTGTTGAGCGGCGTACTCGGTCGTCAAAGTTTCACCTTGCTGCGGCTCACCAGTGCCTGAATCATTATTATTATCTTTAAATTTTGATCTAGTTGCTTGTAAACTTGCTAGTTTGCCAACTCCTCGAGCAGTTTCTAAACCAATATATAAAAAGATATTGAAATTGGTAACTAGTTTAGATCCCACCGACAACTGATCGCGAACATATTTTAATAGCCCCCCTCCAAACACCGGTGTTACCATGAACAATATCGTCGGGGACAAGTCATTATGATAGTTTACTTTACAATAGTTCCAGGATGATTCCCTCATTAAATATAACACCCATGAAGCGGCACTTAATAACAAAGTATCGGTAACAAATACCCCTGCTGCTTCGCCAATGATAATTGCGATACCTGCTGGTAACAATGCCAGAATTAGTGGTAGCAAAGGTCCTAGACTTGTATCTGAATATGAAGAATTGTTAGATGCTGAATTAGATGATTGCAAATTCGAACCATATTCATGGTTTAAAGCATGGAGCTCTGATACTGTATTTTTGAACTGCTGGGGATCGTAACCTGGTCTATTTTGTTGTTGACTTTGTTGTTGGAAGAAGGGCGATCCAACTGTGTTGTCATTTCCACTGCTCGTAGTACTTTTGATACTACTAAACCCTGAGGATTCGGATGAAGATGGTGGCGCGGGTGATTCATTATTATTAGATATAATACCGGGTGATAATGATGATGGTGGTGGTTTTTGGTACTCATGAACTGTGTCTAATGTAACATTTGGTCTTTGCAATTCTAATGAAGTTGGTCGAGAATGATTAGAGTTTGTCTTTGCCATTATTAAACTCGAAAACTAAAAATATAATAAAAGAAAAAAATAAAAAAGTTGTTGTATATTTTACCTCACGTTACAAGGCTACTATAGTTTAAGGGGTATTACGATAATCCGAAAAAGAAACAGAAGAAATAAAACTGTCGATTGAACTTTATTATATTTTTTATTTTTTTATTTTGCTAGTCTGGAACCGGTATTGGGATGATAAAGCATCCATAACACACCATCCATCGATCCTACGGTGTTTATAATTAAGTTGCTTAATTAACTAGGGAGCGGATTCTGTTAGTACTTGGAAATTTTCAAGACGGAGAAATGCCCCTCAAAAATTTAATCGCGGTGATCGATCGAAGTAATTAAGCGCAGGCGCGATATAAGTGCTCCGGCACTATGATTATAATTCACCGGCTTAAAAGTTGGGGAAATTTCCAACTGAAAGCAACTGCAGGGCTCTGCCCAAACAATGGAGGTTATAATTGCGACCCGCGCATATTGTTATTTTTTTTTTTTAATTTTTTTTTTTTTTTTTCACAGTACTGCACATGCAAGTAAATTGCATTATATTATTGTACCTAAATTGATTTCAATACGGTAACTGGCCGAGAGCCGAAATTTTTCTATTGATTGATTACGTCGTATAAAACCTCCTGAAAAAGAGGAGCAAGCCTAAAAAAAAAAAAAAAAAAATCATCAGGTCATTATAATCTATTATCTCTAAAAATTAATCTATCTATAAAAATTTTATGTAAAAATGCCGTAGTCTAAATAATCAAAAATAATACAGACAATGCAATAACCAAAGAACCAACATGATACTTAGTTACAGAAGAGCTATTCTCATACGCTGACCTTGAAGCCACTGCTTTAGCAAAATGCTTGGAATCGGTATCATCCCAGGTAGAAGTATCAAAATAATGGCTTTGAGTAGTATAATTGCCCAAAACTTTACCTTTCCCATCTAACGCTTCAATTTTCACCCACTTATACGCATCCTGAGCAGTATAACTCCCTTCAAATCCGTCTTTGTCAACTTTTTTCAATTTTTTCATACTGTCTTTGTTTTTCCCACCATATAATTGATATGCTTTATGTTCAGTGGCACCATTCCATGAAAAATGGAATTCAGTGGTATGGTTATTTAAATAAGAATTAGCCTTTAATGCTGGTTTTTGCACTGGATCACCTTTCCATTTTTGTTTAAATGCTCGATAAGTGGGCCGTTCTTTGTCGTCAACGTCGGCAGAAAAGATACATTCCCCATCTAGCGTATGTTCTGAAATAACCCCAGTATTACCCCATGAAATAAATACATTACCATTATCCAGAACTTGCACAGAGCCTTGAGAGCCTGCTACATCCTGGCCGTCGTCATAAGGAGCATATTCTTGCCACAAGGTAACCTTACCAATTTGTTTATCATCTTTTTTTGAGCTTGCTTTATCAAAGCTTTGGTTATCATCTAATTCGACTTTTAAAATAATCCCTCTGGATTGATCTCTTGATGCGTCAGTAGAACCACCTCGTTCATTATCAAACAGTGATATGTATCTAACATTTTTTTGTTCCTTTTCATTAATTAACTTTGGATCAACCCATCGAGCATGATGTTGATAAGCAAAAGTGGCATTTTCTGATATATCAAAATCATTAGGTCCCACACCATTATTCATTCTCCATTTAACGTCTCCCGTTTTACCATCAATATAATACAACGCCCAGGTATGTCGGGATGATATCAAGAAATTACCATGTTCATCTTTCTCGATCGAGTTTGTATGTAAATAGTCCATCGGATTTGCGTTGCTATTCCCAGAGTCCTTCAAATTATCCAAAACCATTGATTCACTAACCGCTATATGGTCGATTGAATGCCACGTAAACAATGTTTCATCGGTTTCTGTATCAATTTCCGTAATAACATTTTGCCAAATCCATCCATCTTCTAAATTATCACTATACATACTTAAATTCAAATGAATCTGTTGATATGATGTAAATGCAGCAGTTTTTTCCCCGGTGAATTGGAATTCATGAAAATCATGTAAATACGGTTCCTTTAACCCTAAACTTTTGACTGTTCGGTATTTATTATCCAATAATCGATAAGTACCAAAGCCAGTACCAATACTGCTTACCGCACCTTCCCAATAACTTGCTGAATACTTATTATCATCTTTTTTAGCAAATTTGTGATCTTTGGGCATAAAATTGCCAATAACGTTTGAAACCATCCCGTACCCATTCCAGACCAAATCACCATTTTTATCATAAATGTGTGGGCCCAGTCCTGGAGCGTTACCAGGAGTAGTACCTGTGTCCCAGGGGGCCAAAAAAATCGCTGAATCATGAATTTTATCCTTATCGATATGCTGGATAATGAGTTCTGAAGGAATGATATCAGGTCGTGATCTGAAAATAGCTTGATCTGGAGCGTCTTTTGCGGAAACCACTGTTGACAATAGAGCTGTAGCACAAGCCAGTAGTGCTGACGAACCTATCATTATGTATAATAATTAAATTAGGTTAAAAAAAAAAATTATTTAGGTATGGTGAAAAAAATTAATTTTTTAAATAAAAAAAAAAAAAAAAAAAGGAATGATTTGTTCTTGTATATATATATACATCCGATATAAGATCTCGTTAATAAATTCCACATTATGTAGATAGTTTTGCAATCGCATATTGTGTACAAGTGGGTCAATCTCGATCAATTACTACTTAAGACATCTTGTATATTACCACTTTTCCTATCGTCATCAGGCACCACTAATGTCTATAGTGAAACATCTATAAAGTAAAACTAACATATTTATTATCGGGCGAACCACAACCAGATATTCTCTCTCGTTTTTAACCAGCTTTCATTTGCTGTAAGCCTGGCGTGAACCAATTTAAGACGTTGAAAAAGTAAACTACGGTGTGTCTGAAGTTACTTTTCTTGGCACAATAATGCTTTAAGTTCACGAGCGTTGGAACGGCTTACTTACCTACCTCCTTTTTCTGTTTACTTTTCCACTCAAACAGTTAACGTTCAAAAAAAGAAAAAAAAAAAAATTCTTAAAAAACTCCATTATTTCATCATAAGCTAAGCGCGAAACAATTAATTATGAATTTAGCAGTTTGCACGCGCACGCTCGTGAGCATGCAACGGTAAATAGCCATTCATCATCTTGGAAATATCCATGGATAAAAAATTTCAGATCTGCAAAGCCGCATCATAAGGCTGTAAAGTCGCTAAGAATGCTCGTATCGACAGCATAAATTTAAAAAAAAATTTAAAAAAAATTATCAAGGCCGGACGCCGCCGAAGCCAAGGAAAAATTCTATACCAGCATTTTCATAACCTTGCATTAAAACCTTTGTGGCAAATTTGTGCCGTCAGTTTACGTCGCATCTTATTTTTACCGATAAGTAACTTACTAAGATGTCTTATCAAATTATTTAAGCTTACCCCACTGGTATTGCCAATTTAAGGGGTATCTTAGCATATGTACCGTGCTGAATGATGAATTATCGGATGTGCGTACGTATATCAGATACACTTATTCAATAGTTTATCATCTCGGCGCATATTACCGAAAAGCAATGAACGAACTATCTGATAGATTCATGTCCTTTCCGGTGGTGCGATCATGCATGAATCGGCCTTACCACTTTCCATTCTTTCGAGCCTCGAAAAAGACTTAGACCACTATCAGAAACATAAACACAAACATAAACATAAACATAAACATAGGCTTGGGTCTTTATCAAAGATGGAAATCTGAGCCATTCCACTATCCGTCAATGTGGGATAAATTTATATTTTGGAAAATTTTTAGAATAGGACACAAAAAAGAATAACATTTTTTGCCATCTATATATAATAATAAATAAACAGACTACAGTATAACCAGCCTCCTAGTCTCTCTTCCATCTAACTTGATATGGTTGATACGCATAATAAATACCGCCAACACCATATTGAGTGTTCCATTGATCAATATAGCTAATCATTGAAGTAGTGACAGCCATCTCTCGTGATACTTTACTCTCATCAACATAGACGGTAAAACCTTCGTTACCATTTTCAACCACTCGAGCAACTCGCTCTCTCACTTCACTTTCTTTCTCTCCCAGATTATGAACTCGCTCCATATATTTCCCTCGAGTGGTCCACTGATATGTTGACCCATCACTCAATTCAAACAATCGATAAGAGTCAATAGCATCCACCCGATGCCCAATAACATGCCATCCCAGTTCGAAATTATCATTCTTTTGTTTCATTAACAATACATTACTTCTCAACCCTGCGCGAATAGCGGCAGTGGGTTTTTCTTCTCCTTCAGTGTAAACTTTGTAAGCGCCCTTCACGGCTCGCGAACGGACCATATGGTATAATCTTTGATTAACGGTATGCTTTGGATTATTATCATCATAGACATCATATTGTTTTTGACCTTTACCAAATTCTTTTCGAATCGTATATGATTTGACATCTGGGTTATCACGTTCGTTTAGATCAATCACATTTGGGATATATCGACTAGATTGTCGGTGTGGGTGAAATAGAACCGCCTTTGCAGTGACCAAAGGTCGCATTACTGGTGACAAAATTAATTCAATTGGCATTTTTATTTTAAATGGTTAAATGATAATATTGGTATTAGCAAATTGGTATTTTTGGTATATAGGAGGTATTTTTAAAGAACAAATTTGAAGCGTGTAGTTGTTGTGGAGAAGAGAAAAAAAAAACTGTCATTTGAGATTGTTTTTTTTTTTATATGGCGGTTGTTACTGTACACTAGTAGCTTCCACCTAAAATGGTACCAAGCTTAGTACAGCGCTGTACTAAGCTTGGTACCATTTTAGGTGGGAGTTTCAAATTTGGAGGTTACTAAAGTGCGGCTCGTGACCGCATTAGATTGGATTGAAAGGGGAAGAGGTTGACATATTATCAAGACCTTGGCTAGCATATCACTGCATGATTTCTTGAACTTAATCAGATAATACACCACTTTATACGTTTTATGTAGTGCCGATGCTGATTGTGTTAATAAGCCATTAGCAAAACCAAACTTAACTTCTTACTCTTTACTTTGCTATTCCTTAAAGTATTAACAATCGACAATTACAGGTACGTTTAATATATTATGCTTAAAAATATTAACAATCGTCAATTACAGAGAGTCGCAAGTATTTGTAATTAACCTAAAACACGCTATTAGGATTATTAGAACCTAGAAAACAATTAGGAATCTTACAAAATATATCCGGATGGAAGACTTAAGAACATTATACAAAGAAAATTCACTCAAGATATGCAAACACATGTTTTTAGTATTGTAATATCAATGATCATCCTCGCTCTGAACGAAGGTGGCAAATACGGTACCAAATTAAATACTGTATGTAAAGTGGGCTTTCTGGAAAAGTGATAATTTAGACTAAAATAAATCTCGCGCATTATTTCATCGGGTATTGCGATTATGGTCGGGTTAATTAGCACCATCGGACACCGATCTGGGTGGCACCAAATTTAAGTGACCTTGTTTATTGTGGAGATCAAAACAAAAAAAAAACCCCACTTAAAAAATGTACAATGATGATTGCGCATTTAAAGCATATATAAAAACCTCCATATCTCAATTAAAAATCCATTCAAAAAACTAGTTAAAAAAAAATGGGTAAAGAAGAAGTGCCTATATTACCAAGGTACTATCGATCCAATTATCGAAAAAGATCAAAAGCAATACTATGGTCCTCATTTATCTTAATTGTAACATCACTTTGGGCAATTCATAGAGTTTTAGCTTCCCAGCTTTCAACTAATTGGGATCTTTTTGTTTCTCCACAAAAGATCCCATTTGATCAATTACAAGAAACTTTTTTTAACTCTATTGATCCGCAGAATATCAAACAATGGAGTGAAACATATACTTCTGAACGACATTTGGCAGGAGAAAACTACCCACTTGTAGAATGGACAAATAATAAATTCAGAGAATACGGTTGGGATAGTGAAATTGTCCAGTACGATGTGTATCTAAACAAGCCAGTTGATCACGCCGTAAAGCTATTATCGTCGGATGGGGATATCATTTACCAACCAAAACTGTTGGAAGATAAATTACCTGAAGATCCTACATCAAATTTACCGGATGATCAATTGGCCCCAACATTCCATGGATATTCCGCAAGTGGTAATGTTACTGGGAAATTTGTTTATGCAAACTATGGGCGGAAATCCGATTACGATTTATTAGTTAAAAAAGGTATCGATTTTACTGATAAGGTTGTAATTGTTAGATATGGTGGTATTTTTAGGGGTTTAAAGGTTAAATTCGCACAAGATTTGGGTGCCAAGGGAGTGTTGATTTATACAGATCCAGCAGAAGATGGCGATATTACCGAAAAAAATGGTTATAAAGCTTATCCTAACGGGCCAGCAAGAAACCCTTCAGCTGTTCAAAGAGGGTCTGTCCAATTTTTATCATACGGCCCTGGTGATCCAACAACTCCTGGTGAACCTAGTAGAGGTGATGTTGAACGAAAAGATCCTAGTGATTATATCCCAAGTATTCCAAGTATCCCAATTTCTTTCAAAGATGCAGTGCCAATCTTGAAACAACTAAATGGTAAAGGCATTCCTGCATCGGAATTGGTAAGCGAAGATGACGAATTGGACTGGTCTGGAAAACTAGATGATTTTGACTATTCTGTAGGGCCATCGGAATTATGCTTGAATGTTTATAACGATCAAGATTATCAAATTCGACCAATCTGGAATGTTATTGCCAAAATCCACGGCCAAAATCCGAAAGAAGCCGTTATTTTGGGTAATCATCGAGATGCTTGGATTACAGGTGGTGCAGCTGATCCGAATTCTGGTTCAGCCGCATTAATCGAAATTGCCAATGTTTTGGGAAAATTAACAAAGGCGGGATGGAAACCAGAGAGAACAATTATTTTGGCATCATGGGATGGTGAAGAATATGGATTGATTGGTTCTACCGAATGGGGGGAGGATAAAGCCAAATATATTCAAGAACATGTCTTGGCCTATTTGAACGTTGATGTTGCATGCAGTGGCTCGGAATTCCATGCAGGTGCATCACCATTTTTGAATGATTTAATTAGAAATGTTACTACTCAAATTAAATCTCCAGTTGAAGGATATGAAACGCTGCATGATCAATGGGCTGATCAAAGCAATGCGAGAATTTCAAATTTGGGCTCTGGTAGTGATTACACTGTCTTTTTGGATCGATTGGGTATCCCATCTGCTGATTTGGGATTTGGTGCTGGAGCGAATGATGCAGTTTATCAATACCATTCAAACTACGATTCATCCCACTGGATGAATACTTTTGTTGATCCGGACTGGAATATCCATGCTACTATGGCCAAAGTTTGGGGGTCGCTTGCTTTATCATTGAGTGATAAACCATTAGTTCCATTCAAAACTGTTGAATATGGATCAGTTTTGAAGGATTATTTGGATACCTTGAAAAAGGGGGATCAACATGTGTTTGATACTCAATTTGAAAAGTTTATTGATGAATTGCAGCTGAAATTAACCAACTTTGTTGATAATGCAGATGCTTTTGATTCATATACCACCGACTTGTTGGAAAAGTACAAAAATCGGCAGCACCTTCCTTTATGGGAACGAATCAAATTGCTAGCAAAGATTCGAGTTTCTAATGCCAAATTATTTAAAATTGAAAGGATTTTTTTGTATAAAAAGGGATTAGACGATAGACCATGGTTTAGACATGTTGTATACGCGCCAGGTCGATATACTGGATATAGCGGTGCTCTACTACCTGGCCTAACTGAATCTGTTGAAGATAATGATGAAATCAATGCTTTGAAATGGACTAAGATTATTGGTGCTTCCATTGATTCAGCCGCAACATTATTGTCTTAAATGACGTTTAAGTTGATAATCTATTAATAAGTTGAATGTAATTGAACGCTAGTTGTATTGAATTATTCTTATATCCCTTCAGTCACGAAGTTGTAAACTTGATGCGTTTTTATTATATAATTAATTAACGCCGGAACGCGCGGGCCTCCACGTGACTTTCCATAAGTAAAACGCGTTCCAAAACATTGGTCGCACTTCCACTACACCGGTACAACATGGTTTTAGGCCAATACAACACAGTTCTGGAGCTGAATTTTATCAAAAAATGATATCTAAAGATAATAAGAAGGAAAGATACTTCAAAAAGTAAAAGTTAATGCCTCCAAGCGGAATTGAACCGCTGACCTTTGCATTACAAGTGCAACGCTCTACCCCTAAGCTATAGAGGCATTGGATAAATTTTGTAAGACCCGTGAGATGTCTCAAGCTTAGCTCAAGCTCGTGGGCATCCAATGGGGAAAAGGCGTGACTTGGCTTAGTGGGCAAAACTGAACCACTTTGACGCAGCACGTTTCAGGTTCGACTCCCCTGTGTGGTTTTTCAACGCTACGGCGTTTTCCACCTTCCATCAATTCTGGATATTATTCACCATTCCAACCTCAGCATTACACCTCACAATACATTACACCTTACAAACACTACTCTTATATGT